>JAUMHB010022631.1:2889-18562 GCA_032359685.1 Pittosporum tobira
TTTTATCATTTTATTAATATTTTATTGAAGGGTAATTTGTGGATACAAAATTTTAAATAAAGCTGAAAGTAAAACCAAACGGTTCGGGATCGCTCGGCAAAAAGTTTGATTTGAGCTCGATTCAAAATATTAACAAGTATAATACGAGCATAACTCGCTCGAAAACTTCAAACTACTCGGACTTTATTTATATTCGTGCTCAACTCGATAGTTAAACGAGTCATGTACGAGTTTTAGTTTAAGCTCGATAAATTATACCAGTAAAATCTGAATAAATCATACTCGATTAGATTCGACTCGTTTTCACCCTAATTTTAAGTAACATATTTTATTTAAGTTTCTTTCCAAATTTTTCCAACTTGAGTTTTTCCGCTTACTTCTTTTCTTCTCCGCCCATTTTAAAAGTCATAAACAAGATGTTTTTTATTTTTTTAAAAAAAAAGTCATAAACAAGAGTATTTTATTATTATTAGTTTCTCAAAAACAAGTCATAAAACAGGTTTTTTTTTTTTTTTTTCTTCTTCTCAAAAACAAGTCATAAACAAGAGTAAAAAGTGGGTTGGAGAGGTCGGAAACTCAAAACCAGCAAGAGAAAACTTGACAAGTAGGTCCAAGAACCAAAAAATCCGTGACCACGTCATTCCAAAAACAGCAGGCGCTACCCCCTGACTGTCGCTAATTCCAGACTTCGAGCTAAGCACCATTAGTAGAACCAACAACCGTACAATTAATAATACTTGCAAAACAAATATAAATTAGAATTTAATAATACAACGTTTATGTGTGTAAATAAGTCAAATTAAATATAAAATTTTAAATTTAGTCTTAATATTTATTAGAGTTTTAAAATATATTTAAAAAGTATTTGATTATGAAATTAAACACAATAATGAGTTGAGTCCAAATAATTTAAAATTTACAAGAAAATAATTTTAAAATTTCAATAAAAATGACAATTTAGAATATCTTATTAATAAACTAAAAAATTTAAAATATATATACAAATTTTAATAGTTTATTATTTTGAGTCGAGTATAAATTTAAACTCAAATTCTATAACTAACAAGGTTACATCCCCATCAAAATTTTAATTTAATGGTTAATGCTAAAATTCTAATAATTTATTTTATTTTTTTATAAAAGATTTTAAAATCAAGTCTTTCACACGTGATATGCTTAGTTATTATTGCCTTTTTTTTATAAATTGAAATTATTATTATTTTTTAGAAGGTGAAATTTGACTTAATAATACAGAATTTTGTAATCTTTTAGTGAATTACAGATTGATACATGATTGAAAAAAAATACAACACCACAACATAATAACCTACTACTATATAATTCGAGGCCAAAAGTGGAAACACAAAACAATCCCCAAATTCATCCAGACAAAGGATAAGAGAATCCCGTCAAAAGTGTCGCCTTCGCCCCCACGCCATTCCAAAACGCGGCACGCCGTTCGTGCTGCCACCCGTTTCCCCTAATTTACCTGTCCAAACACTCCCTTACCCTTTCCTCATCTCTCTCTTCCCCTATAAATAAGAAAAACTTCCCTCATATAACTATTTCCAACAAAAATCATCCATACAAACCATGGCAAATCATTCAATATCGGTAATTCTAACTATTACAATCCTAACCCTCTTCGTCATCGGACCCGTAAGAGGTTTGGGCGGCGGTGGTGGTAAGGTGGGCGGAAGAACGAAGATCGAAGATGTGGGAACGAACAAGGAGATTCAGGACTTGGGGAAGTATTCGGTGAAGGAGTACAACCGATTGCAGCGGCAGAAGGGGGCCAACGGGGGAGATTTAAAGTTCAGGAAGGTGGTGGAGGCGGAGAAGCAGGTGGTGTCGGGGATTAAGTATTATTTGAAGATATCAGCGACAAGTTTGGGCGGGGTTAAGAAGACGTTTGATGCGGAGGTGGTGGTGCAGCCGTGGAAGAAGACCAAGCAGTTGTTGAACTTTGAGCCTTCCACGCCGGTTACTAAATAGGAGGTGGACGTGAGGAGGAGAAGGAAGTTGTGCCATGGAGGATTGGGAATTTCACCTATGTTGAGGCAGTGTTTGGATGTGTTTGTTTTGTTTTTCCTTTTTTTTATGTGGCAAGCTTTGGGACAAAAATAGTGGTTTAATAAATGTACGACTAAATATTTATCTAAATTGCTGCATTATGGGGTCGTTTGGTACAGTTTATTTGTAAATAAATTATAAATTATTTAATAATTAAATTATTGAATAAGTAATTAGTTTTGTTTGCTGTAATTTTTTAAAAATAAATTATTGAATACATTTTTGAAATTTTAATTTTTTAAAAGTAATTATTATGTGTTTTAACAAATTATATAATTTAAAAATAATTTATTGAATAAGTTGAAACAAATTTGTTTGTACAATTTAAAAATAATTTATTGAATAAAATGAAATAAACAAAACACTGAAATAATTATAGCTTTTAAAAAGGTATAATCACTTCTAAAAAATTTTACCAAACAAATACCATGTGGATTTGTTTTGTTGAGAACTTAAGATTGAGAGGGAGGTTGATTTTCTTTTATGATATTGATTTTCTGTCATACTCTCTCACTCTAAAAGTTAGTTTCAATA
Organism: Pittosporum tobira; assembly: GCA_032359685.1. Lineage (NCBI taxonomy): Eukaryota > Viridiplantae > Streptophyta > Magnoliopsida > Apiales > Pittosporaceae > Pittosporum > Pittosporum tobira. The sequence continues at coordinate 5,497 of JAUMHB010022631.1, forward strand.
TATATAATTCAGTAGTTAACTTTCTTTTCTTTTTTTTTTTTTGGAGTGGATATTGCTTATGATTCTACCATGCTCATGAATATATTAACTTTAAATCAATTATGGTTTAAATTTTATAAGAATTATTATAATTTTATAATAATTATAAATTAAAAATCTTATCTAATAAAAGAAACAAAACTCTGCTCTATTCCCTTATGTCCATAATAATGGATAAAAAGTTAACTCCAGATAAAAAAAAAAAGAAGAAAAGAAAGAATTTTACTTATTCAATAAAAAAGAAAATACTTACATAAAAAAGATTCAAAATGAAGATCTAAAAACTCTTACTTCCAACTTTAATTATTAGATTAAAAACTCATTGTTTGCCCTTCTTTTTTTTATGTTGCCAGCAAAATTATTAGAGATTAGCTAGTACAATTGCACATACAGTGCTAAAATACATTTTCCAATGTTGTTCTCTCATCCGACAACTCGTTTCTTTCCCTAATTCTAAATTCTATAGTTTTCTAAGATTCATAATGCGAAAACACTGTCATGATATAATCAATCATACAAAAGTTACTAATGTAAATATTCCTGATTTATGGATATATCTCACCTTGGGTGCTTCATTTCCATTTTTCATGATTTTTACGCGCAAAAGAAATCATACATACAAATATTATATCTCCATATTCTAAATACATTCTGCCAACTATTTTACGAGGACATGGGCATGGAAACGCCTCTACACCTCGTAGATGTCGAGACATCATCCCTCCCCTTGCAAAAATCAAGAAATTTCAGCAAACCCCATAATGGCTTTTACTACTAGGATAGGTAAAATAAACTACAAGACAGCACAATAAACAACCGGGCTGCAGCCCATCAAGAAGTCGGTTGCAGATATTCCGACAAGCCTTAATTGTGTAACACACCTACTACGGACAAGCACCCAAGACTCCACACAAGGAGAATGTCGTAATAGTACATATTATGAGCAGTGTCATCGGGACTATATTTCCTACCAATAGGGTTAGATTTTGTAAGGCACATATTTAGTACACAACCCCCACAGAGCAGCATTATCTGGACCAACCAATCTAAACCTTCAAGTAACACACAACTTGCACTCTCTTAAATTATAAGTATCCACATTCCCTTCTCGGTTCCACCCTAGGGTGTTGGTGTTACCGGTCATATGGAAATTCCGAGTTATTCTCGGTCACTTTGAATGGCTGAGGATGCTGGCCAGAACAGTACAGATTCCACATCTTCAAGTAAGCTCGCTCAAGATTCCTCACCTGCAATGCATTGTTCAAATAATTCATATAGTCATTTTACTCGTGACTAGATGAAATAACAATTATTTCAGTAATAAATTTATTTACATATATTATTTATATATAAACATACTTAAGAGGGAAACAGAATATCCAGAACAATTGAAAAATGGAACTAAACTACAAAGTAATTATTCCACCCACCCAATGTCCATAATAGATAAAGTGCAAGTCAAGTGAGATGGAACAGAGAGAGAAAATAACAAAAGTACAAAATAAAGTTCAAAACAATTACTAACTGTTTACTCACCCAACGTGTCGTGTCAAATAAAGGGCAGGTCATGCGGGATGCCTTGAGCCTCTCGGTAAGATCCTGGAGTTTTGGCCGGTTTAATGCCAGTGATACCGCCTTCTCTTCATACTCTTTCATACTTGGTTACAATTCAAATTACAGCAAGTGAGCAATAAAAAAGAAAATGGTTACTTTCCTTCTAATGAGCAGTTCTGAAAAAAAATTGTAAAGCAAACTCAACGCTACTAAATCCAAACACCCGCGAAGAGGGACATTAGGGGGGAGAGTGGGGAGGGCGCGTGGAAGGAAAGAATGGGTGATAGCTTCCACAAATCAGTGGGCACCATATTCACAAGGCAAACTAGTCGGTTGCCTCAGCTGTGTACTTCTCAGAAGGTAATTGTGCTCCCCTAGTCCCAAGAAAGTCACCCTACTTTTTATTGACTTTTGGAAATATAAAGGTTTGTAAGAACATTTAGACATTACCTTTTGGGAACAGGAGAAAAGCACAAGCTTTCACTTAATTTACTGCAAACTACGTCCTTGCGTTATTCCCCCAAGGGCTGACAACTTCTTTCTAAGGTTTTGAAAACCTTAAAACAACACACAATAAGTTGTGCTCTCCTAAGTTAAGAAAGCTTGTGCTGCCCCACTGCAATCCCTTTTTTCCCCATCATTTTCTATTTAAATGACCCAAAATTATTAGAAGGAAAAATTATGTCCAATTCTGTTCTATGATAACCTTTAATGCTTAGGAAATTTTCATTTTGAAGAATAGGAAAATATTTCATACTGCCTCTCTCTGAAAATAACCTACCTGCTGACGATCATCTCCTCTCCAAGTCCAGTGGCCCTGCAAAGTGAACCAGCAACTCTGGTTGCCATTTTCTCGAGGGGAAGGGTCACCATTGGCAGACCAGCCCAAAGAACATCTGTCCCTGTAGTGTGGGCATTGCATAGAGGCCTGCTCGGGGAAATTTTTTTTTAATTATTTATCAAGTGCTTGACAGTGGGAGATTTTATGAAGGAAACAAAAGATCTAACAAACGTACGAGTCAAGAAATAAATCAGCCAAGGAACTGCGTTTGATATGTTCGCCTTTCATTGCAACATCTGTAAAAATAATTTGGCTTGGTTGCACACCCTGTGCAGCAGCATCTGAAACATATAGAGACCAACCTGGTTTAAGTAACATGGAAAGAAAGAAAAACAAGAAAATTATTATAGAAGGCAATTTGACGCGCATACATGGGTAGAATAATTCTACCCAGTTCAAAAAATTAACATACATGCACGAAGTCTCATTTCGCCTGCAGCTGGAAAGCGGAGAAGCCAAAGTGCGCTGTTAGGAACACGTTTCAGAATGTTGCACCTGAAAATTTTGAAGCAGATACTAAGTATAAACACTATAAACGTATACACCACCGAACAGCACTGTCAAAACGTAAGCATTACCAGGTTGTGAAAATTTCAGGATCAATTTTGTAAAGCTGATTAAAAAAAGCAAATATGAATTTGTCCTCCGGCAATCCATAATCTGATCGCTTTGGTTGGCAGGTTGGATCCAGTACATCACGGTTTTTCTTAACAAAAATGGAAGATTAAAAAATAATACCAAGTCAGAATTTGTTGAACATGATAGGAGAATCAGAAAATACATGTGGTATGTATAATTATGGAGTGGATCAAACATATTTCATGGACAGGTTTCCAAAATAAGTATTCAAGTTCAAGATATTAACCTGCTTATAATCATTTACAAAGTAACAGTGCGGGAGATGGACGAGTGTCTCAGAGTATATATGAGAGAATTGTGTCGGTGACACAAACTGCAACAACAGAAAAATGATAAGATAGGATGTGAAAGACAGCACCGACGGATATACACTACAGTTTTCCAACCTCATCAGTGACCAAATAGTCTATGTAGGTAGCCCCGGTGGTTCCAGGAAATCCCATGTATGAAACCTGGATTGGAGCAGGCTGCATAGCGAATATTTCATTTCTAGCCCCCTACAAAATTTCAGACGTGATTGCGCAAATCAAAACAGGCAGAAGTCTAAATAACCAACAAAAGTGGAAAATGGAGTAAATTGGGAACTGAAATAAGATAGAGCGGGAGAAACCATGTAAACAAAAACTTGCTACTCTACTACAATGAGAACAATCTACAGAAAAAAATTCAGGACCTGAGTTTAGGATAATTAAGACAACTCCTAACTAGTAACTCGAGATGAAAATTAGAAGGAATGATTTATCTATTTATTTGTTACAAAATAGAATATATGCTTAAAGCATGAGGGGCAATACGCCCACCCTCTAGGCCTCGGGTCTCAACACAAGAAGGCCTCCATAGCAGAAGCCAATACATATGCAAGAAAAATAACCCTACCCCTCAAGAAATTAGAAGTATCTCCCTCTAAATAGTCTAACATTGTGTTCATGTTATATGTTAATATTACATCTTTTCGGTTTGTGTTTTATGAGGTGTTGGATGGACGGATGGACAGAGAATCAAAGCCCTAATCTCCGTCAATGTTGGATGCTATTCACGACCATGGCACACTATCAGCTGAAAAACTTTTAAATAGATTAATTTAATACGGAATACGATTTCTCGAAATATAAATTAAGTTGCCAGTTATGTCAAACCTTGGTATAACCATTAAGATTTATAAGGATTTGAATTTGATCCTCATTAATCAGCCTTGCAATCATATCGGATGACGTTGCTGACACATCTACAAAATGCTCTGCTTCTGACTGGATGCGCACCCTCCACTCAGAACCATCATTTGGACTTAAAGCATAGCAGAAAACCTAAAAAGAAAGCATATCATTCATTGAATTTCAGAGGTTTAACGTCCCAGCGGAACCAAATGAAATGACCAAATTTGCAAACCTCAATATTTTCTGTATCATGCATGCCAAACACCGAGCCCATCAAATGGGATAATGGATGGTTACCAAAATCACTGCTCACATACCCAACCCTCAACCGACCACTCCTACCACCGCCCTTTATGGGGAGTGGCGAAGGGTGGTTAAAAGGAGGAAGAGAATAACGGGACGCAATCACAGAACAATGCTGCGCATATTTTCGGCTGTAACAACGAAAACAAAATTATAATTCAAGATTAAAAAATCTTATGATTGCAGTCACAATAGTTTAATTCCTTACCTGATCTCAAGTGCAAGCACTGGATCAAGGGGATAGGCTATCGCATGGAAAGGCTGCACACTTGGAATAACTGACATCTGCAAGACATTATTTAAAAAATCAGATTTCAATGTCTTTCAACTACAATTACCATATATGAGATTGCATTACAACAATACTAGGAGGGATTCCATGCACAGTAGAAACCTTGATCTGTCTCTGAATAATCCCTTCAACTTCAATGAACATTTTTTTTCGGCCATCCCAGTCGCAAACGCACTGAAAAGCATGTCATCAAATCAGTTAAAACTTCGTGAAATGAATCCGACTAGCATATCACATATTGTCTGAATCATAAAGCGATCTTAAGCCTCAATGATGTCTCTTATGTAGTACAGTATTATCTTTTCATATCCATCAAAGGAAATCTGTAGTATATTTGCTTTGTAAGACCTTGATAAACCCTCTTCTTTAAGCAGTGACCATGTAAAGATACCTAGACACATCTTAAATAGAAAACTATATTGACTTTTCTAGGTCCAAATATTAAAAACAATGTGAGGACTATACACTATGATCAGTGGCACCGTAAGGAGATACAATACATTGCTTTGCAAGATAAAAGCTGCAATAATACGTAAAAAATGTGGTTACCGTACTAAAAGAATACACAAACAGGGAGGATAGCAAATATACAGTTATAGTAACTGGAAGATCTACTTAATCTTGATGAGTAAATACAACTTAATGGGAAAACAACTCAAATGTGAAATGTTAGATAAATATCGTTTCTTGATAATACCTGTAAAGTGTGAAGAAGATTACAAGTTGCTTCAGGAAAATCAGGGCGCAAGGCCAAAGCCTGCTTGTAACTTTTAATAGCTGCTTCCACATGCCCACTACAAATTTCCAGACCCAAAATTTACGACGACCATACATGAACATATATAAAAGTCCAACTTAGACGAATGGAATGCCAAAATAATTACCTATCCTTGTATGCTGAAGCCAAATTTGCATGAGCTTCGGCCATGGTTGGACGGATGGCAACAGCTCGTGAATAGTCTTGGATTGCTTCATTAACTCTTCCAATTTCCTTATAGGTGTTTCCCCTATTAACAAGGCCATCAGCTGCCAGAGGATCTATACGGAGAACTTCATTGTAGCAGGATATAGCATCTGCGTAATTACCCTGTACTCATATGAAAAATAAATAAACCTTAGACAAGACTTCAAATTAGAAATTTGACCAAGGCTCAGGGTGGGAGGGGGAGAGAGAGAGAGAGAAACAGAAACTGCAACCTGTTGTTTGTATATAATTGCTAAATTGTTGAAAGGGGCAGAAAGTCCCGTTGTAACAGAAACAGTCGCCTTGTAACACTGTGCAGCAGCAGTCATCATATTCCTACAAGATCAGAATAAACACTTATTCAAAGACCACTTTAAACATTTGGTAATGTCAAGATATATACAAGATTACTTTCATTAGAAAATCAAAGGTAACAAATCCATCCATTTAGACATACCATTCCATATAAATATTTCCCAGATTGGTAAGGGCCTGAGGATGGCTTGGTTGAAAGGAAAGGCATTGCTAGACATAATAACAGAATTGAGATCAGAATGTTAGCCAAAAAGAAAATATAAATTAAATGAGGCACAGAAACATGGGGAAAAATTTACGCGGTAGCAATGGATAGCCTCTTCAACTCTACCAGCATCTTTCAGAGCATTACCCTGACAGAAGCAAAATGTAACAGAGGGAATTCTAAGCTTAAGTCTTGATAGGAAAACCTCCATGCTGAAAAAATTTAGAACTGAAGGGAAATAAGGACCAACCAAATTATTATATGCTTCCAAGAACCCGGAATCACATGCAATGGCTCGCTTATAGTTAAGTATTGCCATGTCCATACTGCCTTGCTCATAAAAGATACTAGCCAAATTGCCTGCGCAATTTTATTGCAAAAGAAGAAACGGGAAAACTAAGAATGCAACAGAAAAAAATTTCAATTTTCAGTCATTTTAATTTTCTATAAATAGTAGTTCATTCTGTTTTAAATAGCAATGGCCATTTTCTCATCTCCGTGTTTTTTACATTACACAAAACCCAGTTATGTGATCTAGTCAAAAAATACACCAAACATACATTACTCTCTGAATAGCATTTTCTAGCTTTTCAATCAAGGAATAATAAATATTTTAAAGATCAAAAAGAACAGGGACTGAAGCACTCACCAAAAGCCATAGCATAATCCGGTCGAACCTGAAGCGCACGCTGGTAACACATGATAGCCTCTTGAGGCATCCGCAAAGCCTGGACAATGTAACCCAGGCTTTGATTCACTACAAATTTTTATATGGCATATGCAGGTGAACTAAGTAACACAAGGGAGCATACCTTATAAACGTTACCCAGATTGAGATAAGCATCTGGAAACGTTGGTTTGATCTTTACAGCTTCCTGAAAATTAATTATTAAAGTAACAATTATATACTTTCAATAAGAAAACAGCAATCAAGATACCCTTTCCAGTTTGGAAGTCATAATTCAAAACCATGTGTGACGAAAAATTTTAGACGTGCCTATGACACGGCTAGAGATAAAATTTGACGTTATTCTCTACATATTTTATTAAACAGATTCAGAAACACCTTTGTTCGTCTCCTCAAGGTGACAACCGTAAATATCCAATCAAACTAATTAAAAAAATCCCAATACAATTCATATTCATACTCCTAAAAATATCTCCTTGCCATAAATTGCAATTAATAATCTCTACACACCGAGAGTAATTAGTTAACCAACTTTATACTACAAAATTATATAGTAATTTTCTGTTTTTAAAAAATATAACATTAATTTTAAAATAAATATTACTATACAGGGAAACACTAAATCATTCAAAGCATTAAATATTACAGAATAATTATTCTTATGATTGATAAATAACAAAAATAAATATCATATTCTTCTAAAAGTTAACAACAATATATGTACACATAAAAATAATTATTTAATCAACTTGACACTATTATGTTATAATTATGAGTAGCCAGTTTATCGAAAAGTTACATATATTATCTAAGGATATTCTAAATCTTTTACAATATAATTTGAAAAGTCCAACTTTCAACGTAATTTCATTCTGATTCAAACTCGGATAGTCCTGGATTTACAGGTTCAATGAATTAAAAAGGAAAAGTATTACGTAGTACAATTTATTATTCATGCTATAGTTCTTCTTAATTGAAAATATATATTCCCTCCGTCCCATAAATTTTGCAACACCTTCCTTTTTAGGATGTCCCATAACTTTTGCAACATTGCCATTTTAGTAAAGTTCAAGGGAAGGGGATGACTCAATTATCCTTACGTTTTCAAAATTCAAATGGACCCACAATCCTTATCACTACACCTACTTTTTCTCTCTTCACAAAACATCTTCCACTTCACTTACTCAAAGGTACAAGGGCTTTATTGACAATTACTCTATAGTCAACACATTTCTTAACATGTGTGAAAAGTCCAATGTTACAAAAATTATGGGACGGAGGGAGGAAATTGAACTAATTAAAAAGAATCATATTACAATTCATACGTTCACTACTATAAATCATAGTTATTGAAACCGGATCGTACATTGAATCCATCATGGCACTGATTTAATAATTACCCCAGCTGTTTAACAGTTTGAGCTGATTTTTATTCTTAATTAAATAAATATATATTATATCAATAATATATACTGTCAAATTATACCTTTTCTGAAAATATATAATTCTTTCATACAAAGATTATCAATTGCCAGACAAAAGCCCAATAAGCAAAATTTATAATAAGCTATAACTGATGTCAACTGCCAAGTAGCCTAAATTTAACACTGCCAAACAGGCCAAACGAATCTCAAGGCTTTTCCTTTCTCTCGATATTATATTTAAAGATATTATATAACTCTTCCGATAGTGGTAAGACACACTAGGTCTCGTTACAACAATCTTCTCACATATATCTGGATCTGTGCTGCTTCTAATTTTCTCTTAAAACTTGAGACACCTGACAGCCACAGTACTGCAGTAGCACTTCCGCAATATAATTGTGCGTTTTTCTCTTCTTCCTCATATATTTTGCAATTTCCACATCCACTTGAAGCTTGAAATTAGCGTTTATATTTTGTTTACGTCTTATTAAAAGAAATTTATAGGCAATTTTGGATTTCCTAAATGAAACTGGTGCAAAAAAAATATTTTTAACTGATTATGTTGAACCATTGGAACCCCAATCCACTGGTATAAAATAACTGACCGGTTTATGCTATTTCATCCAGTCCAACTGCAGGTCCGGTAATTGTTGCCAACCAGACCAGAAGGGGCTCTGGTCCAGTTTTGATAACTATGCTATAAATAATTAAATATGTTCTTCGCATAATTATATTGCAATTAATAATCTCTACCATAGATCAAATAATGAAAAGACTAATGAAATAAAACAACATGAAATCAAATACACATATTCTTCAAATGAACATATCAATTTGTGAATAAATATTTGAATAATAATACGAATACATACAAAAGTAAAATTGCCAATAAAAATAATAATATATCAACTTAAGAAAAATATTTTAATATTAGAAAAAAATACAACTTGAACTTATTTTTTAAAAAGAATACTTTAAAATATACCCATGGCTTGCATGGGCTCATAAAGTAGTTTTTAAAGTTGCACTTTTGATGCTAAGAATAATTTGGAAAAGACTAATAAAAGTATCTCTAAATGGGTTGCTTGAATGCCTTCAAAATCCATGCCAAAATCATACAGTGATTTTTAATTTGAAATGGCAAGTACAGTTCAATCCTACACAATAAGAAAACAAATTGGAGAATGTATACATAGCTGTCCCAGTTCAAATAAAAGATATGTTCGGCAGTAAATGTGGCTGTACATTAATATTCAACGTCAATGTTACAAAACATCATAATTACCAAGAAATCCAACATATCATACCTTGTAATATTGGAGAGCCCTATTAAGATCACCAGACTCCATAAAGAGGCCAGCAAGGTTGGACCATGCAATTGCAAAATTTGGCTGTATTCGTAGAGCCTCGATATAGCAGTTGTATGCCTAGACAAAGCAAAGTGATTAGGCAGTTAGTATATTGAAGGGAGAGACTGGATTGCAACAAAGTAATATGACAAATATCTCATCTCACAAGGGTATTAATTGCAAGCATTAAGGAATTTCAGATTATGATACTTCAAATTTCTTTGGACAATAAAGGTTTCCAAAGTGTGCTAAAAATCGCTAGTCAGAACTAGACTGCGGAGGGGGCCCCAAGCCACCTAGTAATTCCCAATAGAATAATGTGAAAAAAAATATTAATACAAAGACACTGTACAGAGATGCAGACGGTTAGAAGACTCTAATATACTTGCAAAGGTCAACTCATCACTAGTTACTCCATAATGGAAGATAAGAGACAAGGTAGAGTAACCAGGCCATCCAACAAGTTAAACACCAGACTTACGCTTGCACCTTACAGAAATCTAGGGACAGATGTGTAAATAGCTAACTAGTTAATCATCCATTGGCTGTCTTACCTCTTGCACCAAACCTTGGGCCTTCATCAGATTCCCTAGGTTACTGTGAGCATCAACCTAAAACAATTGAAATGTTTAAGAGCCGTCTCACACAACTAAATTATGGGATTAATGCTAATGGTCTCAAATGACGTGTCATGGTTGACTAAATCAGATCATTTGAGACGCTAGCATTACTCAAACTACAATCAGTAAGAAAGCTGAGACAAAGGGTCTACCAAATGAGGGTTCAAGGCAAGTGCCTGGTGACAACACTGAGCCGCCTCACTTAACCTCCCTTTCCTCATGTATGCGCTAGCTAAGTTTGACCAAGCATCAGCAAAACTGGGACGAAGCTGCAATAAATTTAGAATATATATTATCACAAATTAACTAATATATCTAGATCCCTTAAAGTTTCCTAACCTAACTACGATAAATGATCAATAGATGACAATACAAAATAATGTAGTAACAAGCCTTTGCAATTTCCATTAGTGTCTTTTTCGCATCATGGGGGTATGCACCCATACATACTTCTTAGAAGATTACAAAAAAAGAACTAGACAATTAATAATCAAATCAGCTTTGTAGCTATATACAAACCTCAATGGCAATCAAATAATAACGGATTGCAACATCGATATTGCCTTTTTCCTGTGTACACAAAAACAAAGATTATTGTGTGAGATCAGAAAACTCTTCCATTAAAAGGTTTCAATTGACAAAAATTTAATAGTCACCTTCCAAGCATTAGCCATGTTCCCGTAGCACTCCGCAAAACGCGGATCAATTCCAAGAGCTTCTTCATTTTTTGCAATGCACAAATCAAATTCATGCAACTGAACAACAAAAAGTTACGGTATTCGGTTAGATATACAGAGATCTTGTCAATAACAATAAAACAACGAGAAAGGGAAAATTACTAACCTGATAATAAAGTGCACCCAGTAGAAGAAGATTATCAGTACGCAGTGGATTTCTCTCATAAACAGCCTTGCTATTTTCTAATGCCTGCGTATAGTTTCCAGCTTTATAGTCTTGATGAGCGATGGCCAAGAGTGTGTCGTCATCCACTGCAACATGGGACAAAATGGTAATTTCAGCAATAAAATATAAAAGATTAGGTAAGAGAACAAAAAAATGAGAAGCGGAGGCGACTTTTCAACATTCTCGATGTACCTCCTATTTCTTTCCCGCCAACGCTACCTCAAGGGACCTTTTAAAAATAAATAACGTCTTAATCACCCACTTTATTATCTTGTGATTCTCCATCTGTCCTAACTCTCTCAAAGGATGTCACGGGTTTTATTCAATTACAACACATGAATCGATTTCTCAAAAATCTGTAAGCTAGCTCTATTAAAGAGCTGAGCATTCTGCCAAGTTAACCTAATCAATTATAGTGTACCTTTAATGTTATTAGCTTACCTCAAATTCAGCCTACAAGCCCTAAAAATGGGGGTTTTCAAGATATAGTACAAAAACTTGATCAGACCTACATGACACAAATGGGAGGTTAGTGTTCCTAAAACAGCAAGCATTTAGTTAATACCCCTTTCTCCAAAAATAAATAAATAAATGCAAGTAAAGCTTCTGTCATTTAAATAGTCCATTCACCGACTATTACGACAGTAACTATCATCTACAGAACATAACATAATGCTGGAGTTGAATCTTCATATATTTGATTTCAATTGATCATCTACTTTCCAAGAAAATATTCAATACAGTGTACCATGTCATCGAGCAGACTTGGTATCACCCCACTTGCATTAGTTTGGAGAGGTGTGGGTCATAACTACTTCATTCTCTGCCCTCCATAATTCGCCAAACAAGATCCCACACGCTTTCTCTCTCCAAACAAATGTAAGTGGGTGATACCACCTCAGCTTGACTACATGATACACCCGTTGCTGTACTGATATTTGTTTCAATAACTCAGAACAATCCAAGCCAAACTGTTCAGTCAATTCAAACATAATATCTCCAATCAAAAGTTAAAATGAAAACCAAATGAACCAAAAATTTAAACTTTTAACAATGTACACCTAATTAATCATAACCGAAACTCATCAACCTCCAAAACTTGACCTTTACAGCTTCTAACAGTAACAGTAATCAAGTTCGCTCCACATATCATCAATCGTCGCCACACAAACCCTAGAATCAAATTACTCAAATCAAAAAAGGATAAAACCGTCATTAACCTTCACGAGGCTCCAATCCGTGAGCGATTTTGAGGGTAGATGCAGACGCCGATTGCAGCAGAAATGGATCGTCTCGCTGATCGCCATTGTACGAAACCCTAGGCACCAGCTGCTGCTGATGTTGATGTTGATGTTTATGTTGGTGCAGATGCAGCTTCCGGAGATCGTTCTGTAGTGATAACATGATTGATGGACAAGCAATTAAGCAAATCGAAGGAGAATTTGATTATGGAACTCGGGGATGGTGATGGAATTTTGTCATATAAGAGAAGATTGCACGAAGGAGCTGATGATTCTCTCTATATGTGTAATATGTGTCAGCTCTCGATTACACGTTTAGAGAGAGAGAGTTTTCTCTACGACTGTTCTCCGGTTAAAGTATATTACAGCGACTTCTTTCCAACGCCGCGTCTAAGACGACGAGGTTACTTAAAATGGGATTTGCCATTTTTAAGTCGAAACGTGGTGGAATGTAGGGGTAGTTCGGGTAATTTAATGGGTTAGACTTTTGGGAAATACATTATATATATATATATATATGTATGTATGTATGTAT
>JAUMHB010022642.1:15386-25541 GCA_032359685.1 Pittosporum tobira
CCTGTAAGGTGAGAATCCAGTCCAACTGAAGGCCCCAAAATTTGACGATCAACAGCACCTGTAAGGTGAGAATCCAGCACAACTTGGGGCCGTGAAGTTTGACGATCAGCAGCGGCAGCTGTAAGGTAAGAATCCAGCCCAACTTTTCCATAAGGTGTAGAAGGGCCTGGTGTTTGGTGCAAATGAGAAAGAGGGCTCGCATCTTGAATTCTTCCGAAAGACGCTTGACCAGGGCTTGCATCTTGAATTCTTCCGAAAGATGCTCGACTTGATAGAGGATAATCTGAATATACCGAGGGATATCGAGACATGGGACCATCAGACCTACAAAAAAAATGAACAGGTAAGTTAATAGCGCAATATATGCAGGAACTTTGAAAAGGTCACAGAAAAAGATTTTTGAAAAAAAATAAAAGAAATTGCAAACACAACTAACCTAACTGTGGTCAAGCCCACATGCGAGGAAATAGGATCAAAAGCCGGCAGATGAGCCCCCCTACTGGAGAAGCCGGACAGTCCAGATTCCTTCCTAGGAATATCCCCTAATCTTGACAAACTCGAAGGTGGGAATCCATAAAGTCCCAGTTTATCAACCTGATGCTGCACCAAGAAAATTGCACATAATTATGAATATATCTTCACAAGAGATAATGGGGGCCACAAGAATTTTAAAATGTTTCCAGACATGTATGCAAGTTGCTTACCCTAGAGATTAGCCCAGTAAGAAATGCCCCCTTATTATGCTTTTCCGCCCCTGATAACATGAACTACAAAAAGGAAAAATAGATAAATAAAACAATGAGATTAAGAAAGAGAGACAACAGCACCATACTAAAAGAAAAATATGTAAACATGAAATTATGTGATTATGCTTGACCTGATCGAGGACAGATATCGCAGTAGATTCAGGTAGTTCCCTGAGACTAGTTAGACATTCAATGTCTATCTGCCAACAACAAAATCAAAATTCAAGAGACCAAGTGCAACAATCAAGAATTGAGACAGATGTTAGATGCAACACACTTGTAGAATTACTGGTTTCATGTTGAATATATACAAGTAACATAGATTTTCCATTTTCTTCTTTTTTTTTAAATAAGTTTCATGTGAGCATTTGCTGAAACAGAGAAAATAATAAAGTGCGAGAAAATTTGAGATGTATTAGTGAATTCAAAACGTACATCGAATCGAGTAGCGATACCAAGCCTCAAGATCCGAAGTAAACGCTCTTTAATCGCAACTGGTAACAAGACTACAGCAGCTTCATAGGGATCAGTGGCTACTGGTTCCTGAATTTTGAAAACCCCACTTCTGGTTAGCAACACCAAAACAGCGATATACAAATACTAGGGAGACCCAGTAATATTACTACACTTCATGAAAAGGGCCACTTCCTAAAAAACTATAAACAGCCACCTGTTGAGCTGTGGCCTTGAGAACGCCAAAGGCATTGAAAGTTGTGTGGTCAATCCTTCCATGTTTGGATTGACTTGTAATCGTACTGGATTGCTTGGTTTGAGGCTCCTCACGAACTCGTTTCTTACTTTTGTCCATGGGCCTTGCAACTTCAACCTACAAGCAAACCAAATCCTTAATCCAACTTTATTATAGATAGTTACTATTTCCAATATATTGCATAATTTAAATAATCTTTTTTTTTTTTTGAAAAAGAAAAATTTATCAAAATAATTTAAAATTTTCTACCCTTATTATCTATCTATTACCTGGAGCTTAACTGATGGACCACCATTTGGTCCTTGCACGGTTTTTCCATTCATCTCCTTGATTGCATCATCGAGCTCCTATGTACAGAACAATTAAAAGTTATTTTCAAAGGCATTGAGAAACCAAGCTAGTAACTGCAGAAATTAAGATAATATTGGGGTATGCAACTTACTGATCGGTTGGCAAAGTGAACAAATCCAACTAGGTAGCGTGCATTCTTAGATAAGACTACTTTCTCCACCTAAAAGAGGCCAGACCGAACTATGATAATTAATTCTTGTAAATCTCAAAGTACATTTTTTTTCCCCAAAATTACTGTTATGGGATACCTTCCCAAGAGGCACAAACAGTTGCTTCAAGAAGGTTTCATCGGCTCCAGCAGGAAGATTTCTAACAAATGCAATTTTGATCTGCAAGTCCAATTACAATATTTAAAGCGGCAATCAAATTAAAGATAACTGCTTCATATTCTTGAGAATTCAAAACATAGTGAAAAAACACCTTCGCAAGCTCTTCTGGATCAACTTGACGTTCCTCCTGAGCCCAGTCCACAGCTGGATGCAATTTACCACCAAGAAGAAACGCCGGTGATGAACTGGCCCTAAGTGCACGCGCAGCAGCCTGTGATTTAGAGTTTCCAAGGAGGTAGGTTCAATTTTCTAATATTATGGTATGATTTAGGATTTGATAACCTGAATAGATTATATTAGCATATTGGCTCATGAACTTTATGGAATGGTTATATAAACTTTATGGAATGATTACATCTTTTTTAGATAAATATGGAAATATTGCATTTTTAGAGCCAAAAGTCAATTGATTGGCAAAGATGCAAGGCCAGTGCATCAATAACTTTTCTGGGGAAAAGGATTTAGGATTGCACAGTTAAAATGATCCATAAAAATGCAATTCCAAGCGGCAGGATTAACAAATTGATTTGTTAAACTCATAAAGAAGGCAGATAAAAGGAAGGAACAGTCAAAATACTGATCTTGGGTATTAAATTTGTACTGGACTATATATAGATTTAGTTAGAAGTTGAGCCAGTGTTTGATGTGATAAAAACTAAGGGACCTATTCAAAGCAAGAGAATTGGTATCCAAAATGAAATGAACAATTAGTTAGCTCCAGAATGTCAGGTCATACTGCAATGGATAATCACAGAAAAATATATATATATTTTTGGCATATACAGATGCAATTTTTTGGCATATAATTTTCGCATCACAAGCTACTTGATAATATTATTAGTATTTCACACAATAGTGTTACTAAAATATTGTCAAACGAGGCACATGATGAGTTCAAAGCCATAAATTGGTTGCTTTTGAATGGTCACAACAATTCTTCTTGAATACCGCTTTGAATTTCATGGAGGACTCCTAGTTTCCCCTTTTTGTATTTATTCTTCTTCTTAATACGATTTTTAAACCCAAAAGGAAATAAAAAAGGGTATATTGGTTCAGATAATTCCACACATATTTGTAAATGTCAATGCAAGTTGTAACCAAACAATTTGGAGCTAATGTGATAAAGATTTTTAACGAATCCCACGAATAACTTATGGAACTCTCGCCAAGTTTCATATTTTGAGATAATTTTGGAAATTTGGGACTTAGTTTTGCCATCAATTTTATTAATTTTTTTTGTTTTTTGGAACTATTCCTCCTTTATTGAAAATTATATTTGGGTTTACAGTTACTCAAGTCAAAATTGAAGCTGGAACCGAGAATCAAAACCACGTACCCTGTAGCATTTGAGATGGAACAGGCAAGTCAAATATAAGGTACTGCATTCTTTTCTCTTTTAATGCAGTTAACGTATCACATTGAAACACTAGTTCGAACAAAAATTCAACTAAGATATTAACACACAAAAAAATGAAGAACACTCACAGCATGTGATGAGAACTTCACAAAGGCAAAACCACGATTTTGTTTCTTTTGGCCAGGAGGGGTCTCTCCACTACTAGAGGGCATTGCAAGATCAACGGATACAACTTCCGGAAAAACCTATAGAGGGGTAAAAGTGTAAAACACTCAGATATGCCACCGTCATTCAAATATTGACATACATTCCATATTTACATGTATGCAATTGAAGGTGCACCTGCCGCACAAGTATATCGAATTCATCGGCATTCCAACCTGACATTAAACATGATAAATATTTAGAGGAGCAGACAAGAAAAAGAAAACAAGAAGAAATAAATAATCTCAGGCCAAGAAAGGCCAGGTAAAGCCAACCTTTATAAAGATTCCCCAAAAATAATGTATCTTGATCAACCGATGGGAGAACACCAATCTTTTTTCCATCCAGCTGAAACAAAATGGCCAGAGAGATCAATAAATATACTAGATCCAAATTCCTTTAAAAGTGATATATTCATGCCTAACATAATTAATTTATTACAAAACAACTGAAAGGAGTTTACACCGACAGCCATACCATATCTTTTGGGAAAATTACAATTATACCAGATAGTTATCAAAGGATAGTCATATTAAACCTTAACTTACATAAACGTACAAATATAAAAACAATGAAATTTACCAACCAAAAATAAAATAAAATAAAATAATTCAAAATATAAAGAGTTAAATATTATACTTCATGACATGAAACAAACTAAATGGTGAAACTCAATAAAATAGTTGGCAACTTTATAATAGAGAGATATATAATCTGGCAAGTGCTCTATTTTGAAATTGTCTATCAATTTGAACAAGTAAAGTCACTTACGTTTTACTAGCTACCTGAGACTGATCATTTCAGTGTTAACTTGATTAGAGCAACTTATATAATGTTATTATAATCAGGAAAAATACTAAAAGGAATTCATAGTGCTTTAAGCAGGATTACCAACTTCCCATACAGTCCAATTTGTTCCAGAACAGATGCATACTTTTTTCCCAAGTACGTCTAGTGCTCTTCCCCTTACATATGCATTCTTAAATTTACTACCTCAAATTATTCTTGAAATTGTTTGCCTCAAACATCTCATATCTTCTGTCACCCTTATTTGTAAACTATTTCTGTAACTACAATCAAAAAACTTATGGCTTCTCTACAATAACATAACATAATGCAGCTAGTATTAATAATGAATCATTTTTGGCTTTACCAATAATCCGGATTTTTCCTTCACAGCTTTGTCAGCAGCCGCTTTCGTTGAAAAACGGACAAAGCAGAAGCCCTACAACATATGACAAAATATATGTATAATGCTGAAAAAATATTTTCAGATACAAGGGAAAGAAAGCTACACAACCATCAAGAGGAAAGCATAGGCAGAAAAAGAAGAGAAAGTAAGACCTTTAGGCTGCCTTTCTCATCCTTTATTAATCGTATTTCCAGAATTTCACCACAAGTCGAAAATATCTGAAGCAACAACAAAGCAACAATTGAGGTGTCAAATGTTCGCGCAATCAAAATAAGTACTATACTCATACCTAGATCCCCAAAGCCACTTGATAGTAGTGTTGTCCCAAATCGAGGTGACATTATTACACTGGCTAAAAAGCATAGCACTGGACTCAAATACAATATTTTTTCAAACATTGTCACATTTAGCAACCAATGTAACAAGGACAATCAATTTGAGATCATATTTGGGACCCCTAACATTTACATATATATACATGAACATATGTTTTGTTTAATTGAGGTTTCTGCTAAATAGTGCACAGAAATCAAAACTGCCCTCTTTAACTGTTTTTTCATTAATGAGATATCTAAATAGAATCTGAAGTATCAATAATTAACTTCACCAGCATACAGAATTACTTAGAGCTCTCCCAATTTGATCGCAGAAACAACTGTCATTCTAGCCGAACAGACGAATTAATAATCATTTGCTTTACCATTAATAAGATATCTAAAAAAAAATCTGGCGTATCATCAATTGACTTCACCAGCATACAGAAATACTTAGAGCTCATCCAATTTGATCATATGACAAACTACAAAATCCAGAAAGCACGGTTGTCCTTGCCGAATGGATGAATTAATAATCATTGAATCCAGAAGGGAAATAAATTCTGTAAGCTGACAGAGAATCTAAAACAAGGAAAACTAAATCGTTTCGAAATTCAACTCCTGATAGAATAATAAATCTCCCAACTAAAATTGTAAGGTAATAATGACTTGTAATATGGTAACCTATTATGACACAGGTGCACTATTACAGCCCTAAAATAAACCATAAAATAAAGCTAAAAAGTCAACTATAAACCTTAAGAATTAAAATTTATGTTAATTAAATAAATCCAACAAAATATCTTCCACTATCATTAAGTGCGCGAAGTTATAACTCCTCTTAAAATAGAATTAGAAAAAGTTAATCTAAGGAGTAGAAAACCAACCTCATTGATTTTGTCTTCAGTTATGGTACGAGGCAAACCACCAACGAAAACCTCTGACCCTTTGACTTCAAGCTCTGCTTACAAATAAAGGAACTAATTTGTTAATTGAGCAGAAACTTTGATATCACAAGGAAACATGGGCATACACTTTCCCAAACACATACTTGTATATGTGTGCACAGAATTATGAGAGGACGTCTAAGAAGGAAAGATATGGGTATGGGGATACAGGGGTTTATTAAATCTTACAAAACGAGAACTCAGGTGCTGCAAGATAAGATATATAATTATAGATATTATATATATAAGGCGTACTAGTGGTTTAATGTCCAAAAGGGATTTATTTTGACCATAGCTTTTAGACAGCTAACAGCTAAGCCACTAATCACACAGCTAATAAAGTGCCCTGGTGGATTCCTCTCTCATTTAATAAAAGTCTGGAATCTTGGATTACTTGCTGGACCATCTGAATTTTTCTTGAATGATATTTAACATGGGAACTCTAGAAAATTCAAATAATTAGAGGAAATCCTTCTCTTGGATATTCACAAACTAAAATACTTTTATGAAAAGTCCCTTCTAATAAAAGTAACTGATTTTATTATCATTTTTCATATGACAAAACAAAAATGCTAGTAATGTGTTTGAACCATGATATGCATATTTTGGAAGTTTGAAAAAAAATACTAGTAGTAATTTTTTTTCATCCATGTTACTAATTGTTTCGACGTTAAGTCCTTGGCAATCCCCGACTCAAGTTTGGGATACGGCACCTGTTGCACCCGGTGCGTATCCCCAAGCACCCAGTGTGCGGATGCGGCATGAAAGAGAAGATTCCGCACTTCCTAGGAGGATACAGAGACCAAGTTTCATGTGTAAAAAACTGTATGCGTGTCCTTGAGCGTGTATGTGAAAAAAAGACTTACGATTATTTGACGAATTGTGCTTCAGTGACTGGCTCATCTGTAATAACAAAAAAAATCAGTCCTCACAAAAAATAAAAACACTTAAACACATATAACTACACAAGTAATAATAATCTGCAAGAAAAGACAGTAAATTCAAATGAGTTGGCGTAGGGAATCTTCAGTCCTTCCTTCGCCTGACTTCCGAAATTCTAATAATTGGTCTTATCTTTAGGAATAAGTGAATTGTTTTTCGGAGATACATCAGATTAGCCAGTTCAAACACCCAACTAACAAAACAAAAGTGTGCGACTAGAATTGCAAGATGTGAACATGCTAACTTGAACTGCATGCAGAACAGATAAAGGGAAATGATATTTCCCTAAGCAAAATTGATCTTTCTACAAGACTACCCTCGAATGTGTAGGAAGGTGGACCCATACTCATGTTAGATGGGGATCTTGTTGAAAGACCAATTTTGTTTGTGGATATACCAAATCTCTCGACACATCAAACAACAATTTTTAAAAAAATGCTGATTTAAAACATTAACCTCCATTAAAGAGCGCAGTTGAGATAAGTCTATATCCCAGTGCACTTGCAAAACGCCCCAATTTGCTAAATGTCCAAAGGATAATCATCTCCCAACCTAAAACCTCTTTTTAGTATGAAAACTCCTACTTTAAGATATCTCTCGCATAAAGTTTACTATTTTGGTCAAATTATTCGTTTCCAGCCTTTTCAGGTTGCTAAACAAGCATACTCCAGATGAACAAAATATTGATTTACGAATTCGAAGTTATGCAATTTCATGTCATAAAATGTGTACACAGGATAACTATTACCTGTCTGTTGAAAATTCGGAGCACGATCAAATGGTCAGTACCTACAGTTGGAATCGTCAGAAACCCTACCCGAAACGAATTGGAAAAGGGTAGACTGGCTTGGGGACGTGAACTTTATCCCGCTGCAGATACACTCGTTTGGCGTAATTACTGAGCTACCCCTTTTCCGAGTTTATTAACATTTTCCCATTAATCTATTAAAACAATTTATAGAGTAAATATTGTCCTCTTAACAAAATTTCAAATAAAGTGTTAACAGATAAAGAATTCAAATAAAGACAATTTGATTTGCCATGCCCTAAGTGGATTTCGTTTATAATTTTTTGACATTTTTAGTGATAAACCAATTTACATGGAAAATAAGTCTCTGATATTTTCATATCCAACAATTATTAAAGTTGTTCTTTTAATGTAATTCCACTTAAATATTTATTTAATTATTTTAGTTTATAGTCTATACTTTTCCTATTGTGTTATTCTTAATTTTATTAGTTCCATAAAGCTTCTTTACGAATAGTGCGACTCACCTTGTTACGATAAATGAATTTGTGAAATTAACAACAAAAATTGTAGAATGTCGTTTTCCTTTTTTATCCCCTTTTTCTCATACCTAACAAAATAATTATTTTTTTTCATAACTTGTCTCACTAAAATAATAGTATAATAATTCAAATAACATTATGAAAGTGTTATTGTTACTATATGCATTAATAATATGAGTGCGTTAAAATTTTCTTCAAAATTGTTAAAGGGACTATTTGGAAAAGATAATGTGAAGGTTAAGGTCATGGTTTTCAAGTTTAGACATAAATTATTACAATAGAATGGTGAAAGTGAGAGCATGTCTATAATTGTGAAATTAATAACAATTGTCTATGATCAGTAGTATAATTTAAAAAAATATAGTTGTTACGAATTTGTTTGATTTAATAATTGTTATTCGTATTGAATATAGCATAAACGAAGATTAATTGGAGATTCCTCATTCTTTGAATCTCCTAATTGAGCGGGATGCTCATTAATTTGTATAATTACTATCTAGTATTGGGCATTGTTTCTTGAAAACAAATATATATATAAGTTATATAATTACAATCCTAATGAGTATACATCTTGATTCGTGATGTAAAAATATTATTATTTTATTTGCCGTTAATATAAAATAGTCATGTATTAAATTATACCAATCAAAATACATATTTTCCTAGCAATTTATATAAGATTGAGTGTTATTATAATTTACTATTTTCAAATTGAATAAAGTCTAACAATTTATTAATAATGTTTTTATGTGCATAAAGGAGGTTTTGCTTATGTGAAAAAAACAATTGAATCGATTATTATATATGTCTGTTGAATGATAATCTATAATTTACAATAAATAAAACACAACAAGGCCAATAACTCATGTCAAGTATGAATTTTTAATTTTGTAGTCCTAATCTTGATTATATAAATATATATTAAGTATTGAGGTGACATATCTCCTTTTTTTATATGGATTAATTTTTTTTTTTGAAACATCTTATTCCATTGGGTTCACAGAGTGTTTTTTTCTTTTTTTCTTTTGCGAGTCAAGTATATGTAGTAGTTTTATAACAAAAGTTGAGTGAATTGATTTTGTTCGTAATTTTTTAATAGTATAAAATATAAAAGAATAACGACAAAACAAACTTTACATTATTTTTCATGATTTTTCATATTTATAATATTTTCAAGACATTCAATTGATATAACAGGTTCTGAATAATTTTTGAGTTATTTTCTTCCTTCTTAATCTTATTTGAATTTGGTCAAAACTTCGAAAAGTTAAGTATCATATTTGAATTTGGTCATAACTCCGAAAAATTAAGTAACTAACAGAAAAAAATAGTAATTTTTCATAAACTTTATTCAAAATAAAAATTATAATATATTTTTCTTATTGAGTACTTGTTACACTAACAAAATCTGAGTCTTGATAAATAAACTTAAATCACTCCAAATAAAAAAAATAATAATAACAATAATACCAACCTACACATTCATGTCAAGCATGAACTTTTTATTTTATTGTTTAAATGTCAAGCACGGACTTTAAAATGAAGTGGACCGGTTCTTTCTAGTTTTGTATAGAAAATTGGACCAAGATGAAAATTGTGCAGGACCAAGATTAAAATTGTGCAATGATGACGAAATTTGTCTATTAATATATAGAAAATAAAATAAAAAATAATAATAATATCAACCTACACATTCATGTTAAACACGAATTTTTTATTTTGTTATTTAAATGTCAAGTATAGGTTTTAAAATGAAGTGGGTCAGTTTTTTCTA
>JAUMHB010022664.1:0-25531 GCA_032359685.1 Pittosporum tobira
AGGTATAAGAAGAGCACAATTATAGTGCAAGAAGAGCACAATTATAGTGCAGAGAAAGAACAGGAAGCATGTGAATGCAGACTTGTGGAGTAGGGAATAATAAAATTAGAGTTTCCGCCGACGGCTATGAAAGCCGCCGGCGGTAGCGGAAGCAAAATAATTTTAGGATAAAAAACTTAAAACTCTTGATACCATGTTGAAATTAATATTGTATATTGAATCACCCATATAGTGTACAAAAGAGACCTATTTATATAGGCTAGTAATACATGCAATATAATGATGAAATCAATGTGAGACAAGAACTTATATAATCTAACAAAATCTATTGCTTCAATTTAGTAGAAAGTACTTAATTGAATATCTATATATAGAAACCTTGTGTTATTTGTTCTCAAAGGAAGCACTCATAACATATAGAGCTGTCCTCAAAATTTTAGTTTATTAATCTTTGATTAAGCGTTTGTCAATATTTTACCGTTTCAATTGATAACATATTTAAGTTTAATTTATCTGCATCTAGGTGCTAGGCTTGTTGTATTGACCAAGTCAGTAAAACAATTTTTAGAAAACTTGTCTATTTCTCTTTCTATGGCTTTAATTTGTGTCGAGAATAATTTATTTAATATAATAACGAACTGTGGTCTGTGGGTCGGGGGTCAAAGAGAAATATTTAAAATGACTTGTAGGTCGTCGTCATCCTTAAGTTGTGGGTCTTGTGCCATAATTCTCACTTCTCAGGCGGCTGGGAAGACCAAGTATCTCTATCAACCTGCTCCTCTTCTTCTGCAATGCATGCAACCGGGTCCCGTCATGTTTAAGACCTTCATGAATTAACCATATGGGGCCATGATGTCATAATGCAGATATGAGATATGGGCCCATGGGAAAAGAGACATCCCATTGCCAACTTTTTTTTTTTTTTTTTTTTTTTTTTTTTTTAATTTTACTTTAAGATTTTACTTCCTTTTGACAAAAAAAAATATAGTTGTGAACACTATGAATATAATTTAATCTTAAAATAATAAAAATATTTAATGTGATTGTAATAATATTATAAATTCAAACAATATTGATTAATATTGTGTCATTATATACGATTATCAATAAAAGTGATACTTCTTTTGTGAAACTAAAGAATTTAAGAAATTGATATCTTTTGGCTAAACAGGAGGAGTATTTGCTAGCATATCACAAATGATCCATTGTCTTTGTAACCTGAACCGTCTACAGTTTGATTGTGTGCTCCATTAAAAGTTTTATATAAAGATATCCCTTATTATTAAGTAATTTGATTTAAATTTTTTATATTTTAGTAAGTGAAATAAACGTAGTGATTATACTCTTATTATTTATTGAATATATTTACTGTAATAGAAAGATATACCAGAAATATGTGAAAAGATGATATTCGTGAATAGTTATGGATTGAACGAAAATATCACACAACCAGCTTTGCATATGAATTATTCCAACGAGTATATATTTCATGAATAGGTAGTACTATTCCCGTCTCAAAAAAATATAATTAATGTAAAGACGGAAAGAATATAATAGAAGTAGAAGCTCGAACATGGACATTAGATATACTTCGACACATTTCTCTTATAAATAACTTGATCAAAAAATGTAACTGAAAAAAAAAAAATGATCAAAATATAAATTTAATTTTTTAAATTTTTTTTTAAAAGATACAAAATCTAGATATTTACAATCTAAATTCTAACATTCCTCTTGTTGAAACTGCTGCTTGAAATGCCGTAACAAAAACCCTTGTGATCATTGCATGAATTGAATAATACTCGTTTTTTCTTTAAAATTTCGTCTTCAACCTTGTTGTATTGATTCGAATGGAACTAAAGAACTATATATTTACTTAATAATGCAGAACAACTAAATAAAATAAAAGACAAAAGTTGTATAATTATGAATAAAGAGAGACGCCTTTGGCCTTTTGTGGTTCCAGTCCTCACCCCGACCGATGATGCGAACGAAGTGCCAATTGTGCCTTTGTGTACATGATTTTTCAAGTTTAAAATTTTCATGTATTGCTTTTTCATGCCTTACCTTTGTTGTTCTTACTTGATAATCTCTCTAGCATCCATACATATAGATGCATGAATAATTTATGTCATATTGAATGAGGAATAAGAATTTAATCTTTCACAAATTATATTTAACACATGCACTTTGATAATTTATATTTCTCTCAAATTTTAATAAAGTTAAATTATGTTTTGACCCATGTAAAACTCTCATAAAATCTACAAAACCGTTTAGATTTTAAATATATAATTTTATTTAATTATGCAATTTATTTTGTCATAATTAATAATCCTACACACCTCTGACCATCCTTTGTTAAACAACGCTTTGCAGTAGAGTAAGGTTGTTTAAAGCTCTTACTCCGTTTATAATTGTAAACATGCATGCGTGCACCGGCAGACGATGACACCATGAACGGTGCAAAGACTCGACAGGCCATAGAAGTTGGAAGCTACTGAAGATAGGGTGAGCTTTGCGTAATTGATTTTCCCCATTCTCAATCGCCTATCCCTTTTCAACAGTCGTACGTTGTAGTTGTAGTCGTAGTTGTAGTTGGGCGGGTAGTGTCCCCGGCAAGGAAGGACCGGGTTTCATTGCAAGCTCTTTGACCACCTCACTCGTGACCCAATAAAACGCGCACACACGTGTAAATTCCTGCTACACTGCCCTGGCACCATGAATAAAAACGTCCATGATCGGGTTTTCCGGTGTAAACCATCTGGGGCACGTTTGACAGGAGCGTTGTCAACGTTTCAAATCGCGTTTTGTAATTTAAATTTAATTTTAAATTTATATTAAAATTTAATTTAAACTACAAACATGATTTTTTGAATTTGTTTTTAGTTTATCAAATATGATTATTTACTATGTTTGAGTCCATAATTAATAAACGCTGTTACCAAATGAGAACTTAGTAGGGAGTGTGTATAATTCTCAACTAACTCTAAATTACAAGTAATTAATAAAACACCAGATAAATTTTATTTTATTTTTCCTTTTTTTCTTTTTAGGTACATTCAACTACTGTTAAAATAAGCAATTGTTTTGAACTCTTGTTACATTAATCGAATTTCTATATCATCAAAATCCACACTCCACGGTATATGAAGTTTTATGATATGTTAATATCATGCAACATATTCATGCATCGGTCTTATTAGATGTGCGCATAAAATCGTGACAAATAGATTAAGATTTATTAATTAATTAACAGCAACCATCCGGTATGGTCATACTCATGATATAAACGAAACTGATTATAACAAGATTAAGAGCTTTTGGGGTGTGACTAACTTCCCTGAAAATCTGAAATGTACTTTTACATGATCATTAGAATTTCTGATAGGAGAGCCTACCTTAGGTGGTGTTTTTTATCATGTTCTGTGCTGTTTGATCGACTCTACCTCGGAGTTAGAAGGTAATTTTTACTGAGATTTTTTACTATGGTGAAAAACTGAAACCAAAGTTTAAACTCCCACTGAAAACTACTGTTGAAGATTAATGGAGATGGGATTGTTAAGTCGCGATATTTATTACTCCGTAGACAGGGAGGGGGCTTACTATTTTGTGAACCTCTCTCATTTTCAGTCCTCAAAGGATGGGCTATCAGACCTATCGTCCCTCTTATAAAAATTATAACGTTTATTTTTTTTTAAATATTTTATAAAAATTATAATTTTTTTTAAAAAATTAATAATATAATTTTTTATTTTATTTTATTAAATATTTTTTTTTTATTTTAATTATTATTTTTTTTATTTAAAATTATAATATTAATATTATATTTTACTACTTGAATAGTTTTTTTTTTTTAAAATTATAATACAAATAAATTTTATTAAAAATCAAAATATTACAAAATAAATAGAAATATATTACAGAGACATCACAGGTACATTTTAGGGTCTTCCTTGTCCATGTTGAGATGGACAGCCTAAGAATTTTCAACCCTACCTATTTGTTGAGAGAGGGAGAAGATTTCTCTCACTTTCCCAAGTGTGAATGATGTGGGATTGATCTTCCCCAAGTTAATGATACGTCAGAAGCCGGCAAAGAAATAATAACAGTGCATTTGTTCCTAAACTATTTTTATTTTTTATTTTGTTTTGGGGTTAGATTTTTAGTCTCTTCTAATACTCATTAGAGTTATACGAGTATTTCAAATTTGTAACAATTCTCTGTCAGACCAGAAAATTACTCCTAATTCGGTCTCAAAATTAGCTTCAATTTTTAATTTTTGTTTGAAATAAAATTTAAAATATTTAAAAAATATATTAAAATAATAAATATTTATAATATTTTAATTATACATAAAAATATAATATATAAATATATTTAAAAATATTAAAAATATTTTTTTAATATAAATTTTATGTATTTTAAAAATCGTATAAAAATCTTTGCAAATATTGACGTAAAACATATGGCCAATGAATGTGTTACCCCCACTCTTATATTACTGCACCATACCCTAACAACACAAACGTCATTCAACTACCCTCAATCCGCGTCTTCTTCTTCTTTCTCTTTTCTCTTTCGACGGTTTCGTTCATTCCCAATGACAATGATTTTTGCAGACGTGGCTCCTCTCTCTATCAATAATCCCAAGACCTCCCATGACTTTGACCATGGAACATCTTCAACTTGGGTTCATTCAACTAATTCCTCCAGTAGCGATGGATTTGGATTAGGATTTGGAGAACACAGTCAAGGAACCACCATTGATCTGCACAATGCAAGTGGGAAGCTTGAAATTACCGATCATTCACGTGGGCGGTCAAAGATGTGCGCTAGAGGCCATTGGAGGCCCGCAGAAGATTCTAAGCTAAAGGAGCTTGTAGCTCTTTATGGCCCTCAGAACTGGAACCTAATTGCTGAGAAGTTGGAAGGAAGATCAGGTACGAATACTACACTCCCCATTTTTTCCCATTTCGAAAAATCACAAATATTAAGATAATTTATTGTTCAATGTCTATCCCACTAATCAGGGTCAGGGTGTGTAGGGTGTGCGAAACGAGTTGAGTCATGTGCAAAGTTTAGCTCGAATTTAATAAAAAATTTATTTAACTTAACAAATTTAAATTGAACTCGACAATATTATGTATTTTAAATTATTCATGAAATTTTTTGAGTTTAACTAATTAAAAGCTCAACAAAAATATTTTTTAACTAAACCAAAAAAAGTTGTTTTACCCTAACTAACCGAGCATAAACGTTTTTATAATTTTTTTTTGATGAAACTATTTTAGTGGGAGAGAGTACATGAATTGATTACGGAGAAAGAACAATTATATTCAGAACAAGAAAAATAATGTACGATTTTAATTCCAAATTTGTGTTAATGATGCCAGTTAATATGAATGATTTAGGTAAGAGTTGTAGGCTGAGATGGTTTAACCAGTTAGACCCAAGGATCAACAGAAGGGCATTTAGTGAAGAAGAAGAAGAGAGGCTGGTGGCTTCTCAGAGGGTGTATGGGACGAAATGGGCCCTGATAGCAAGGCTGTTTCCGGGAAGAACAGATAATGCAGTGAAGAACCATTGGCATGTTATAATGGCCAGGAAATTCAGAGAACAGTCCACTACTGCTTACAGGAGGAGGAAGATGGGCCAAACTGCATTTGATTGCAGAAAATCCATGGAAATTGAACAAGAATATCCAAGAAGCAATGTCTCTCTTTGCAGCAGCACATATGGATCACCATTCCACTTGATATTTAGAGAAACAGCAATATCAAACACCTGTGTCCCTCCCCCAACTTACACAGGTTTGTAATTTTTTCTTGTGAGAATCAATTATTTTATTTATTTATTTGGTTGTAAATTAGAACATTATTCTATTTATGATTTTCCGAGACACTATATATATGTGTGTGTGTGTGTGTGCGCGCGCGCAGGTCGGAAGAGCAATGAGATGATAAGCATGTTTCGTAGTAGGAGGGATGAGTCATCAAACATGGCTTGTTTTTATGCTCCCCAACGAATGCAATATCACATTTCTGCTCCATTGACTGCAAATGCAATGCAATCGTCAGACTTCAACTACCCTCCTCCTACATCATCATCAGCAGCAGCAGCAATACCATTTATAGACTTCCTTGGGGTTGGAGCCATTTGAATCGGTCAATTAAATCCAGAGCCCATAAAAGCTAACAAACGACATAAGTATGTCAGCAGCATAGATCAGTATGGACTGTCCTCCATCAGATGTATGTAATAACTAATAACTGAGATGATCCTCGTTGCCATTTTTAGGCTAAGGATGAAAATTTGTTCTTTGAGTTGGGGGAAAAAGATATATGAAGATTTTTATTCTCTTAATCTTAGAAGTTCCTCTTCTTCAGCTTAAATTGAAATTTTTGTGTCTGGAAAACGGAGGCACGAATTTCTAATGGGCTTTATTCACATCCCTATCAATAACTTGGGCTTTATTGTGAATGACTTTGCTTTTGTGGTTAAGTCTGCAACATGGTAGACTTCCGCAAGGGAATTACACGCGCCATCAGGTGAGGACACGAGTCAGAATTCAGCGTGTTCAGCCCAATAAAAGCCTACTTGATAATGTTTAGATTATTGAGTTGGGCTGAGCCCAGCTTTTTCATCACCAAGCGGACCCAACACTGAGCTAATCTTATTGGTCGGATTGCACCGTCGCTAGCTGTCACTTGTCCACTTTCCAGAACACTTCTCCTGATTAAGATCGATGGTGAAGTTTGGAAGTGGACAAAGTGTTCGTTTGGTAAGAACGTTGAGAGAGTATGACATTTAAAAATAATAAAATATTATATTTGGTATATTATAATAAATTAAATTTAAATTTAAATTTAAAAGGTTGAATTTACAATTTAAATTTAATTTTAACAAAAATTTAAAGTTAAATTTAACCTATAAATTGTAATTTAGGGAGTTTGCACCACTATTATCAAATAAGCCCAAAGAATAGAAAGACTTCACGCTAATTGCAACAAACGGACCAACCTTTCAAGAAGAACTGAACCACATGAAAATTTCAGGAGTCAAAACTGTGATCAACCTAATATTGGTAGGATTTTGATTGAATGGCTATTCTTTTAGTGACACTCAACTACAATAAATCCTTGACAAAATATTGTTTGATTATTGATTTTTTAAGAATAATTCTGATAATCCATGTTTGGCTCTTAAAAGAAAAAAAAAAAAAAAAAAAAATAAAGAACAAAAAGAGTTAAGGCCGAAAGCAGACCAAAGTGTTCGGATTTGTTTGGCAAAAAATACGATTCAAAATATTAACGACTAGAATACGATTATTTATTATAATTTGATTAATTTATTTGAGTCTTATTAAATTATTTTTTTCTATTTATATTTGATGTAACTCTTTTGAAAATTTGAAATTACTTGAGTTTAATTCGTATTCGTGCTTCGCTTGATAGTTAAACGAGTCATATATGAGTTTTATTTCAAACTCGATAAATTATATGAATAGAATTTGAATAAATCACACGTGACTTTATTCGATTCGTTTTCACTCTTAAAATGAGTTAAAAAAAAAAATAAAGGAGCAGAATAATAATAAAAGAAAGCATTAAAAGCAATATCACATGCACTGGGTCCCATGACCAACTCATTTTCTCCATAAATTTTTGGCCTTCCTATTTGTTAACCTTCAAATATCTGAAATGTCTCAACCTCTCACAGACATACTTATTTCTTTTGTAGACTACGATAT
Source organism: Pittosporum tobira (assembly GCA_032359685.1). Taxonomy (NCBI): domain Eukaryota; kingdom Viridiplantae; phylum Streptophyta; class Magnoliopsida; order Apiales; family Pittosporaceae; genus Pittosporum; species Pittosporum tobira. Next base: position 7,754 of record JAUMHB010022664.1, read on the forward strand.
ATATCCAAGAAGATACATAGGCTCAATAAACATATGGAGTACATTTTTTGCGAATTGTTTATGGAAAAAAAAGAGAGGTGAAAAATGATATTTATAGTCTCAAATTTATTACGTACACTATGTAGAACTTTTATTTTGAACTTATAGAAAGTAAATTACGTTGTACTTCAAATAAAATGTAGAGTGTAAGTTGTATTTTTATATATTTAGACGTGCAAATATTGACACCATTTTTATTTTTATTTTCTTTTATCATTTTTTTAATGTTAGATTCCAAACAAATGAAGCTGTGAAAGATGCAACAAAAGAAGGCAAGAAGGAAAGGAGGAAAAGGAAACTTCATCCTCAAATTTTCCGCCTTTTGGCAAGCACTTGGGGCTTGGATACTTTCATAGCATGAAAAGGAAAGCTGGTTGGCCTTCTGTGACATTTTATTCAAAGTTCATCTCCACAATGAGGACCCAAAGCAATATGCGTTTACATTTTCAAATTTGCCCCTGTTGGATTGATATATATCCATTATGACCATCACAATTTTAAGATCAACATAGTAGTTAAGTCTGTCTGTGCACATGATATTCAATCTGTACCATTAAATTTGAGGTACTTTTGGAAATTATTGAGTTGCATTCTTGGATCATTCAAATCAGATCTTGAAAGAGGAGACATGGCCAACAATTATGTTATCTATCCACCTGCACATTAGTAGTCTTTATAGACATCCATTCGTGTTCTACTCTGGAGTTCTTGATAAGACAGCCAATTGCGTTGTTCTTTTCACTGAATTTCCGCTACTTTTGTCGCTGGTCCAGCTTTACATTCTTTCACCATGTACTTAGAATCCAATACATAGCTGTGTGTGTGTGTGTTTGTGCGCTTGCATATATATATATATATATATATAAGAAAATTTAGTATAATACTACTAGAGTAGTATTTTTCGGGAATTGATATTTGCTATCTAAAATTTTCATTTTCACTCCAAAACAAGTAACTTTTTTGTTCATGTAAAGCAAATGTGTTGTATATCATGGTCCAAATAGAAATTTTTTGAGTGCAAAAATCCATTTTTGACTTTTGTTTATAATTCGTATTATCACAACCCAATAAAAGTGGGAGACTGAAAATGTCATAGTATGCAACTGCAACCACATACATTTACGAATGGTACTCACATTTACTCATAAACAACAACCAAGACAATTTGAAAGAAATCCTGGTTTAGATTCATGATTTATTCAAGAGCATCTGCACTCTGGTACATTCAAGAATTTTGTTGTTTTTCCTACCACTATCTCTATATCTTGTATATATAGCTATCTACATCAATGCTTGCTGGGAACCATCTAAGCACAAAACAGAAAGAACTATTAACGCTGTTAAGATAATGATGTAAAAGGCACAGCTAATTCAGAAATTAGATATAATTCCTTTCTCCAACAGAGTACAGTCCATCTTCTTCCTCGTTGGATCTGAGTTTGGCGGGCACTAAGAATGAACACTTTACAGTATCAGGGTTTTACAGTTCAGCTTCGATTATGTGGTCTCCTGGAAGTTAAGTGACCGAGACAACGCTGCGGGGTTCGCTTGCAACATGAGAGACGTGTCAGTTGTGTGATTCTTGTCAAGGCCCTTCAGGTGGAAGGCCTTAAGGAGACTTCCCCCACTGACTGAATCAGTATTCTCATTCTTAATTCCAAGTGTTGACCATATAGAACTTTTAGCAGCTTCATTTGGATCATTAATCCTTAAAGTCTTGGGAATCAAAATACTTCTTTCCGAATCCATTTCTCTCACCTCTTCTTTCTCTTGGTTTGATGGCCTCAGCCTGCTCCCATCCCTAGCGTGTTTTCCCAAAGTCTGAGAATTAGGAGTACTGGGGTCAAGGGCACAGCGGTCGGGAGAAGAAGGCTGTGAGGATAGCCATGGCATATTCCAAGGGTTTGGTACGGGACAACCCCAATAGGGTGGTGGTGGGTAAAATGACATTGGAAACCCCGAAGGACCAAAGGCAGGCAGTGGCATTGGTACTGTGCAACTCCAAGGAGGTACAGGGAAGCACGGTACTTGAGAAGGAAGTCCCTGAATATTCTTTAATACTGATTCTTGACCATTCAACAATCCTTTCTCAGTTTGAATTGAAATCGTGCTAGAAGATCCACTTGAATGATCATCCCCAATTTCTCTACCACCACAAGAAACCAGAATTCTTTGCTCGTTACCTTGAAATACGTTTCTAGCACAATTTTGTGATTTCTCTGCAAGGACTAATGCAGAGGCCATTGATTCACACAGGGGTGATGAATCTGAGCCAAGCGTTAGAATGCTGCTGTTGGAGTGGTGGACCCCGTTTGCTTGGAGGGCTTCAGAAACCATAATATGACGAAAATTAGAAGCAGGGGAGTTTTTGTTCTTGCGGCGACCAGATCCAACGGGTACATTTCTCATTGTTCCTCCAGCAGTCCAATATCTTTGACAGTTTTTGCAGAAATGACGGGGCTGGTTAACATTGTAATTGTTGTAGTAACAGAACTTTGTGTCCATGCTATTACATCGAGGACAAGGAACTATTTTGTCAGGTTTTTTCAAAGTCTTTTCATCTGGGTTACTCATGTCACTTGGATCTTCCTTGTTAGCCGCTTCAGGTGACGATGTTTCTTTGTCAGCAGTGGATGTTTTAGGGTCCTCGCTAATCCCTGAGGATGTTGCTGGACCAATCAACCCTTGTGCCGTAGTTTCTTTGTCAATGTTGGGTGTTCTAGGGTCCTCATTAATCAACTCAACTTCTTCTTCTTCTTTAGCGCCAGTGGATTCACCTCCTAAAGGTTTCTGATTATTTTGAATTGGATCCTGAACGAGAAAAAATAATGTTATATTCTGATATAAAACAAAGATCTAAAGTATCCAGTGTGAAACTAACCATTTTTGGGGGAGTTTACATGAGTCCCTTTTCTTTTTTCTTTTGGAAATTAATATATATATATATATATTAATTGATCAGTTATCCATTCTTTTTCTCACGTATACCCATCTGATACATAAACTGGCTTGAACGACAATTTCTAAAAGCTCGGGTAGGGAAAGTAATGAATACGTTGCTTGTTGGATTCCAACTGTTACCAGATAAGTCGCACTCTAGCAAGAAGAAATGAAAATAAGAAATTTCAAGATTGCCGGAAACAATTTTAGCCATGGAAATATTTTAAAACAACAGATCATTGAATTAGTTATGATTGAGCAAATGAAGTTTTGTTTATATTACCCCGCCTCTGACACTTCAGACAGATAACAAAAGGAAAGAAGAATAGAAATCCGAAATTGAGAAACCGAACAACTTTGTTTACTCCAAAAGTCAAAAGTCAAAAGTCAAAAGTCTTCGAAAATGAAAATCACATCAATTTCTTTTTATTTTTTTTCTTTTAAGTAAAATCATATAATTTTGGACAAAAGGCTTCTTCATGTTTACAGTATCGCGTTCGATAAGGGGTTTCAAAGGTCGTTGAACCTGTAGGTTAGCGAACAGATCACATACCTTAAATTTCCGGTAGGTCAAAAGTTGATTTGGTTCAATTATAGGTTCGCTTCACTATATCGAATTACTCTTTTAAAGTAAAATTTAGAAATCAAAAGGCATAAACAAAACCTTCATTGGAACCTGGATAAGTACTATAATTGCAAAATTCAAAAGTACTTATTCCCAGGGAAACAAGACCCAGAAAATGAAGGTTGGAATTCAAAATAATGAATCAAACCCTTGACCATAATTTACAAAGGTCATAGATCCATATCTGGAAAACAAGCAACAAAGTTACCATCTTTAAACCCACTAATAGAGTCGAAACTACCAAAATATTTAACTTTAAATATAAAAATGTGCGATAGAAAACACGAGATTGTCCCCAAATCAAAACTTCAGACACACAGAAAAGTTCTTTTGGGTTCTTGAAACACCAAACTAAGTAACTTACATAAGTATATCATGATACAGATTAAATCAGCCAAGAGTATGGACGACCCATTACTTTATAATCATCACTGAGAATTGGATCGATTTTAGAATTGCATATAAATTTGTGAATTTCTCAATATATACGGATAGACAGATACATAATACATATAAATAATACCTTCGTGGTGGCAGAAGAATTGAGCTGAGAAATCTCAGCGTCGGTGGGAATGACGGAAACATCCTCAACCAACAGAATCGTTTTCCCAAACAGCTTGATCGTCGGGTCTTTTACTTCTGACATTGATGAGACTCTGTCTTGTGAATGAGTAAAAGGAAGGTCTATGGTGCTCTGTTATTGGGCGCCGTCGTCTGGTTTTGTAACATTTTTGATTTTGGGGAGTGGAGTATTAACGACGAGGGAAGGGGATTGCACGTCAGCAAAGGAAGAGTGAATTCTCAGCCACAAGTTGTCTTTCGGGCCTTTTCATATCTTTCTTCGAGTTTTGGTGCATCCATTTATTGATTCCCACTTTTCTTTAACAAACTGACCTGTACTTTATTATGTCCACTCTTTCTTTTTCCCATGTCACCACTATTTTACCCAATTTTGCTATGCCTAATGACTTCATCTATCTATTTAAGAAATTAAGAGAACATTGTCATTAAAAAAATCATGAAGAGATAAAATAATTTTTTATTTTGTTTTTATAATAATTATATTATATTATTATAAATGTTAATATCATAAAATATATTTATTTTATTTTTCGTGGCTTAAAAAATGTAATACTCTATCAATTTTAAAATAATGACTTTTTATGCTTGTTTTTGTTCCTAAATGAGTAATTGTCATTTGCATGTTTATAAGCGAATAAGTTATTTAGTTTCCTATAATACCCCTTAGCTCTCTCCCCTTAGCTCTCTCATGTTTTTAAGAAATTTTTTTTCTTGTATTTATTTTTTTCAATTTTTCATAGAATGACAATTATAGAATTATATCCCATTTTTAATTATAAAATTATTATATTTAATAATTTTTTTAATATGTGTGCATGAATTTAAAAAGACTATTAATATAGAATAGATGAAGTATCATTCTTTTTTTAATCTTTTGACTAGTAATATGTAATAAATATTTTATAATATTTATGATAATTATCGAAGCCATATCTTGTTGCTTGCTTGTACACGGTCTTAGACCAAAAACAAAATTTTATACGGTCTCAATTAGCATTAGTGGTTGTTTGGTTGTTGTTTATTCAACTCTTAAAATTTATATAACTCACACAAGGTAAAAATATATATTTAACATATTTAATGTAAGTTCAAATTTAAAACTAAAAATTTTAATATAACAAATATAAATTATATTTTTAATTTTTATAGATTGTACCGGTCAATGAATCACCATTTAAATCAACTAGTTTATATGCCCTCTTTGCGAATAAGTCCGTTGATATGTTGACTTTTTTGTGCAAATTAGTCTTATCACTTGGGATGTATTTGAATATTAAAAAGATGCAAGAGTCTTATAGACTATTAAAACGTATTATTAGACAAAATAACGATATTTTATTTTAAAATATTAATAAAATATAATACAATGTATTTATTGTGGTTTTTTTAAAAAATAACTACCTTTTCGGACTCATAAATTTGATAATATAATTTTTTAAAACATTCTAAAATTTTTACAATATTTTTATTTTAGAAAAGTGTGATAAAATAAATTAAGTAACTTATCCTTATTTTTATCAACTTACTTTAACATTATAGTAAACCACTTGAACCATTATTTTATTATTTAAACTTATAATATTAAAAAAATTATTTCATAATTATTTCATAATCACACCTTTTAAAAAATTTGTATGAAGTTAGTTGTGTAATGTGGAAGTAAGATTAGCACAATTAAATTTAGTCTAAAAAAAATGTAATAATTTAATTTTTACAGAGTTTAAAAAATGTGTTTGATATTAAAATTTTAACTATGAGAATAATGATTGAAATAATAATATTATAATTTAAATAATAAAATAATAATTAGATTGATGTGGTATAATATTGATGTTTATAATTTTAAATAAAATATTATTGAGAAAATAGAGAACCATATTTGATTAAATAAAAATAATTTATATAATTTATATTATTAATTTTTTAAAATAAATTATTATAATTAATATAAGATATTTAAAAAAATAAATATTGTAATTAATATAGACGGAGGAAATAGATTTTTTTGATGTCAGAGTCTCACGTGGACTAAACACGCAGACTTGAAACCTGATTTGACCTGGGAAAAGTTAGTGAAAAGTTCCGTCTGCCTAACATCACCTGCCGTTTGATTTCCATCTCATGATTCCTGCCGCGTGGCACCCATTAAAGATTCTAATATAGTGGCTATCCTTCAACAATCCTAAAGAGGTATCTTTCTTAGAGACTGACACGTGTCCTACATAAGGTTGGGGATAAGTTCACGGGACCATTATATTTTTTTTTTGAGTAAAATTCATTTTAAATCCACTAAATATATTTATATTATTTCAATTTGTATTATATATTTTTATATATCTTAAATTAGATATTTTAATTGTATTTTTTGTTTTTTATTGTACCATTCAATCAAAAAATTGTTAAACATTGGGTATATACAGTGAGTTTAAAATAAAACAAAAATAAAAATATAAAGTGCAGTTTGAAGTATTGTGTATATTTATACTTAAAATCTTTAAATTATATTGATCGATGGTCAATATGAAACAAAAACATAGTTAAAATATTTAATTGAACACAAATAAAAGTATAATGTGCAATTTTAAACATTAGGTAGTGAGCTCAAAATGAAATTTATTTTATCTTTTTCTTAGTAAAACCTTATGGTTTTCGTAGACTATTATGTTACGTTTGACTTTTGTTATTTGCGAAAAATAAATTAAATAAAATTTTATATTGAAATCGAGTATTAGTTGGAATGAAATGACTATCTAACCATATACTTTAAGTTGAAAATGAGAGAAAGAATGTAATGGATGAAACTCGCTTCCTCTAAGAAGAATAAACATTCACTTCTCATTTATTAATTCTTTTTATTTTCAAAAAAATTTTTAAAACGAAACATTTCATTTTCCTTACAACCACTACTCAATTTCAAAATAAAATTTTATTTTGTTTATTTTTTTTAAAGAATAAGAATCAAACGCAATATTATAATCTCTCTTTTCTTTTTATAAAGAAAACCCTTCAATTTCATTTTATTACGGCTGGCTTCCCGCACTCTTTATTCCAATCATTTTTAACCATTTGTTGCTCGGATGAGAGATATAATAATGAAAAATAGTAAAACAATCAATTTAAAAAAATTAAAACTAAAATTCATGATTCTCTACAACAATTAGGTTTAGTAGACTCAATTAATTTTTTTGGGTATATTTATAATAAACTATAACAGTTGACTACCAATAACACATCATGCATTAAAATGATATTATCAAAATTTGAACCCTCATATTTCTTAATTGGAGGAAGAGGCCGAGAGTGTGCCGACCAATTTTTTTTTTGTTTTTTCGCTGACTAAATCAATTTAATGCGTAGTTTTTGTCGTTTTTTTTTTTTTTTTTTTTTGCTTTTTAACTATGTTAAACAAGTTTATTGGCTTACATAATACTATCAATCAACAAATAGTTATACGTTAGTATACTCCCTCTATTTCACAATGTCGTTGAATATTATTAATTTTAAAAATTAATTTTTAACATCTTTAAATTTAAAATTACATTAATTATTTAATTGTAATCAATGTGAAAACTTTAAGTTATTTGAAAAATATTACTTCATCCATTTCATAGTTTTTATAAAATATTTTTACGGTTATTTGACATGGACTTTAAAAAATATGCCACTAAAAAAAGACTTTAAAATACATAAAAAAAAATATATAAGAATATCATATTTTTATAGTATTCGAAGTATAGATAAAAATATAACATATAAATAAATCAACAAGGAAAAAAGTTAAATCTTTTAATATAATTTCTATGCATATTAAATCATGCGTTCGTCAAAATATATTACAAAAATTGTAAGACAAAAAAGTATTAATCATAACAAATAATTTTGTAAAAATTAAAATAAAATTATGTTAGAGTTAAAATTAAAAATATTCATATTTAACATTCAATTCAATAATACTTTTATATGTTGGAGAAGGCAATAACACTTCTAGTTCCTTCGGAAAACAAAAAATAAAAAATGCTTCTCGCATCCACTATCTTAAACTTGTAACAACTAACAAAATTCATTTGATCCGTTGATTCGATCATGACAATAATAATTAAAAAAATAGAAAGAGGATGATCATAAGCATAAGCATTTGCAGGGAGTGTAAAGGGTTATTTAGAACCATTTATTTTAATTAATTATTATTTATTTGACTAAAAATAATTATTAAATTATTTAAAATAACTTTTTTTTCAGACTTACAAGTGAAGTATAAATTTATTATGTATAAATAAAAAAAATTAAAGAAAGTATGGCAAACAAGGCCAAACATTAGCGGCTGAAAGGAATACACCTGTCCGCTTAGGGAATGAATACGTCAAGCAGTCGATGATAGCAGGTGAAAGTGGGCAAGGAGGCAACCATTTTTCTAATGTCTAATAACGAAACTAGAGTATGAAGAAGTATGACTATTACACAATACATGCTACAGTGTTCGAAAACAGCTTATTATTTATTTATTTAATTTACAATAATTTATTTAGGAGGTGGATTTTTTTTTATATATTTTATTTCAAAACATTTTTTTCATTTGAAAATAATATTAGAGCAAATTTAGTCACTTGCCATGATTAATAAAATTTATTCAAGTATAAAATAAATATTTACTAAATAATCAAGCTATTAATTCAAAAAAAGATGATAAAAAAGCACTTTGTCGTCAACTTTTTTTTTTTGTGCATTAAAGTATTGTACATTACTTATAACTTATTACCAACAAATTGCACCAAACATTACAAAATAATTTATTTAAAAAAAATGTTATAAATTGTAGGAATAAGTTGTAATAAATAGGACCTGTAAGCTAATATTTCTAAGTAATATAATTTTAATGGGAAAAAAATAAAGCAATCACTGATGAAATTGGTGCAGAAAAATGCAAAAATATCATTATGGAAATGTCTTTCCATAATACTTATTATGTAATGAAAAATCAAAAAAAATTATTTTGGCAGACAGAGAAGGGAAGTAAAAGGAGTATATTATATAGTAGTTAAAAGTGCTTATTTTTATTATTTTATTATTTTTAATTTTTTCTGAAACATTACTCATGTAGTGGCGACAAGCTGAGATATGAAACACTACGCGTCAATGGGGAACAGAAGCCTTTTTAAAGTTCAATTATAGTATTTTGTATGTTGAACTATTAAATTTAAACACGAAACTACACTTATTAAAGACTGTTTACTAGACCTTCCGTCAGTTTTAAAGAATTGATCTTATGTCATATTTCCACCTACAAAGTGGTTTGACCTTGACATGTTTCTTGCTGTAAGTGCTTGTACCCCATTAGTCACGTAATGTACTTTGAGATATTCACATTTTATATTTTTACTTTGTTACAATTATCTAAGGATATAATATTATAATATTTTTATAATATATCTTAAAATTTATGTCATAAAATTATATATATATATTAAATTTATAAAATAAAAAGAGTACTTAAATGGTAATATTAAAATTGCAATAAATTCATCTATAGTATCAAAGAATATGCTAACAAGTGACAGTGGCTATAATCACCATGTTTACTATATATGGGGACAACTGAAAAGTTTATTTCTTTGGGTAACAGTCTTGATGACATTTGTATAATTCCTAATGACCTATATTCTCTTAATCATCAATCATTATTCCTGAAAGCAATTTTAAAAATTAAAATTGTGGTGTGGTTGTTTGGTAATAATTTATATAAAATTTAAAAATTATGAAATTCAAATATAATAAAAAATTATGATTAATAGACTATATGTATATGCGTATACATAGAATAATACATGTGTGGATCTACGTTGAAGCAGATGAAGACAACAGTGGCCATGGTGCAAGATGAAGAGCTTATAAGTTATGGAAGGGTGGATTCAGAGGTGATAAATCCTGACTACTTGGGGACTGGATCAAATCAGCAGCATACTCCGCATCGTCCTCCTGGTGTCAGAGGCTAAAGTATTAGTAGCTATATATCTATCTAATCCGTTGTATTATTAATTATTGGCAATATATATGTATATAAATAATAATACAACGGATTATGATCGAAAACCGAAGGGCCCTCTTCAAGTTTGTTGTCATGAGAGCGCGTGAAGAACCTTCGATTTGCAGTTGAAGACTGATGGCCTCTGTGTGCGTGTGTGTATTGTTGAGCGTATCAACTTAGCATAACATAGATTATCTAATATGGTTTGTATGCACACTCGTATGTGATGATAAGTTTTGATATATTATTATTATATCAATTAAGAATCCAAGACGGTCCTAATTAGTTGGGTCTTTTTTTTTTTTTTTTAAATGGTGGAGTCATAACCATTAACTTGACAATAATGATAGGTATAATAATGAGTACACTAATAAAGTGTATAAAAACTGACATGTTAAATTATAATTAATTATAATAATAGACATTTTTTAAGTATAATAAAATATCAATTAATTATAATTTAATACATTACTTTATTTATATTTAATTAATTTATCTGTTAATATACACATATTTACTCAATAAATTACTACCCGTTTGGTATTGGTGAGACTTTTGAACCCCAAAACATGTGCCAGTTTATGTTTAAACACTTATATTGGAACTCAAACCCTTGTGATATTTAAAGGCCTGGCCACTATCACTGGACGCCTAGTCCCATTTTTCCTAGAAAACCTCTTCATCTACTCTTTTCGTTTAAAAAAAGATAAATTTTGACTAATTATTTTATAAGACAAAATAATAAATTAAGATTTATTTTTTTCAAAAGAGAGTGAGTATTACACAATAATACAACTTCTTTTCCAATCACGAAGTAACCGTAAGTTAGAAAGGAGTAAGTAGCGCTTTCTTTATTATTGCTACTTAAGAAAACACGCACAATTAAAAGAAAAAAACTTTTTAATCTTCTTTTATTAAGATAGTAAGCCTATAAATAGATGTACCTGTTGAGGAAAAAAGAGAAATTTCAAAAGGTAAAAACATATTTTGGGGCATAATCGTCCATGACACTTGGTTTTATAAGTCAACTTTGCTTACCGACCTGATGAGTTGAACTTTCTATAACATGATCCAAAGTGTTAATTTTATTAGAATTTAAAAAGCAAATAATATGCCTTTTTAAGTGGAGGAAGTGGATCCGAGGTGTCGACCACTTAAGTAGGTCTCAAAATTACCAAAATATTTAACTTTAAGTACTATAAAAATGTGCAATAGGAAAACACGAGATTGTCCCCAAATCAGAACTTCAAAAGCACAGAAAAGTTCTTTTGGGGTTCTTGAAACACCAAACTAAGTAGATTGCATAAAATATATCATGAAATCAGCCAAAACTTTATAATCATCGCTGAGAACTGGGTTGATTTTAGAATTGCATATCAATTTGTGAGTTTCTCAATATATACGGATAGATAGATACATAATACAGACAAGTAATACCTTCGTGGGGGCAGAAGAATTGAGCTGAGAAATCTCAGCGTCGGTGGGAATGACGGAAACATCCTCAACCAACAGAATCGTTTTCCCAGACAGCTTGATCGTCGGGTCTTTTACTTCTGACGTTGATGAGACCCTGTCAGTCTTGTGAATGGGTAAAAGGAAGGTCTACGGTGCTCTGTTATTGTGCGCCGTCGTCTGGTTTTGAAACATTTTTGATTTTGGGGAGTGGAGTATTATCGACGAGGGAATGGGATGGCACGTCAGCAAAGGAAGAGTGAATTCTCAGCCACAAGTCGTCTATGGGGCCTCTTCATATCTAATTAAATGAATTTATGTTAGAGTTAAAATTAAAAATATTCATATTTAACATTCAATTCAATAGTACATTTATATGTTGCAGAAGGCAATAACAATTCCGGTTCCTTCGGAGGACAAAAAAAAAAACTTCTCGTATCCGCTATCTTAAAGTGGTAACAACTAACAAGATTCATTTGATCAATTGATTCGATCATGACGTCATTGTGGTGTCGGATAAGCATTTAAGCACTTGAACGGATAAACATTTGAGCACTTGCACGGAGTGAAACAGCTTATTAAGAAGTATTTATTTTAACTAATTATTACTTATTTAATTAAAAATAAATTATTCAAGTTGTTTAAAATAAAATTTTAAAATTAATTTTAAAAAAAATTTATAAATGAAGTATAAATTTCTTATGTATAAATAAAAAAAATTAAAGAAAATATAATTTGTTAGAACAATTTTTTTATAAAAGATGGCAAACAAGGCCAAACATTAGCGGCTGAAAGAAGAACACCTGGCCGCTTAAGGAATGAATACGTCAGGCAGCTGATGATAGCAGGTGAAAGTGGGCAAGCAGGCAGCCATTTTTCTAATGTCTAATTATGAAACTTAGAGTATGGAAAATTATGACTTTACACAATACATGTTACAGCGTTCGAAAACAGTTTATGATTTATATTTTAAATTTATTTATTTAATAGGTGGATTTTTTATTGTATATTTTATTTCACAACATTTTATTTCATTTCAAAATAATATTAAAAGTATTTTTAGAGCAACTTTAGTCACTCGCCATGATTAATAAAATTTATTTAAGTACAAAATAAATACTCTATCCGTCTCATAAAAATTACAACACTTGCCTTTTTTGCAAGTCTCATAAAAATTATAACTTTTTTTTTGAAAATTTTAATAATATAAATTGTCTAAATTATTCTTACTTTATCAAATATGGCTCACTACTTCAATTATTATTCTCATATTTAAAACTATAATATCAATACTATACCCCACCACTTCAATTACTATTTTTATTTTTAAAATTATAATATTGCTATTTCAATCACTATTTCTCTTTTAAAATTATAACATTAAACAAATTTCTTGATTTTTGTAAAAAGTTAAAATGTTGCAATATAAATGAAACGGAGAGAATATTTACCAAATAATTAAGCTATTGATTCATAAAAAGATGATTAAAAAAGCACTTCGTCATCAACTTTTTTTGTGCATTTAAACTATTGTACATTACTTTTAATTTATTACCGGCAAATTGCGCCAAATATTACAAAATAATTTATTTAAAAAAAATATGTTATAAATTGCAGGAATAAGTTGTAATAAATAAGACCTATAAGCTAATATTTCTAAGTAATATAATTTTATTGGAAAAAAAAGTAATCATTGATGAAATTGGTGCACAAAAATGCAAAAATATCATTATGGAAATGTCATTACTCACGTAGTGGTGACAAGCTGAGATATGAAACACTACGTGTCAATGGGGAACAGAAACCTTTTTAAGTTCAATTATAGTATTTTGTATGTTGACCTATTAAATTCAAACACGAAACTACACTTATTGAAGACTCTTAACTAGACCTTCTGTTAGTTTTAAAGAATTGATCTTATGTCATATTATGGACCATCTTATGTCATATTTCCACTTACATGGTGGTTTGACCTTGTTATGTTTCTGACTGTAAGTACTTGTACCCCATTAGTCCCATAATGTATTTTGAGATATTCACATCTTAGATTTATACTTGCTACAAATATTTAAGAATACAATATTATAATATTTTTGTTATGTATCTTAAAATTTATATCATAAAATTATAAAAATATGTTATTAAAATTATAAAATGAAATAAATACTTGGATGTTAATACTAAAATTGCAATAAATTCATCGATCGACATCGAGCCTAACCTTGATAAGGAATATGCTAACAAGTATGTACTAAAAAAAAAAAGAAAAAAAAGAAAAGAACACGCTAACAAGTGACATTGGTTATAATCACCTACATCCCACGACTAATGTCTACTTTTTTCAATTATTAAAAATGGCCTAAGTAAGCTCAATCAAGTAGTCGATCATATAAAATTAAAAAGTCTACAGTCCGAGCATGACTCATTGAATTCATAATGCGCATAAGCGGGGGGAAAATATGGTCCAAACCCTAGTAAATTATTAGCCCTTGGAGAATATTTTAACAATGATAGTACACGTTTACTATCTATATGGGGACAACTGAAAAGTTTTCAACTTTGGGTAACACCCTTGTTGACATTTATATAATTCCAGATGACCTCTATTCTCTTAATTAACAATCATTATTCTTGAAAGCAATTTTAAAAATTAAAACTGTGGTGTACTTGTTTAGTAGTAGTTTATATAAAGTATAGAGATTATAATATTCAAATATATTAAAAAAATATATTTCGTAGGCTCAAAAGTATATTCAGAAAATCGAATTTATAATTTAAATTCAATTTCAATATTTTCGTGTGTGTATAATTTCACTTACAAATTTAATTTAACAAGGTCTACCAAACAAAATCGTAAAGATACTTATGGATGCATAAATTCACAAATTAAGCTACAAATAAAGAGCAGACAGCGTGCACTTTCCATGGAGAATGAGGGGGGCAACTAATTTAAGTTAGGTAATCCTCCATAATCAAGTTTCTTTTCACCTTTTTGACATAAGTGAGATGATGTGCGTGGATATGGACGAGCTTTAACAGATCGATGGTCTCTGAAACAACATCAGAGCTCATCTATAAATGAAGAACTGAAGCCAAGCACATCGATCATATAGGTGGTAATTTGAAAACATTTTAGTTAATTACAATTAGAAAATGGCAGGTAATGACGCCCTTCGTCTACTTGTTCTTACTCTTCTTGCCTTCTCTTGTGTTATCTGTTTCAATGCCCTCCCAACATCAGGTACTCCTCCTTTCGATCATCTAGATAGCTAGCTAGTTATTCTTCACTTAATTTGTTATTGTTTTCATGAATTTCACCTAATTATTATATAGGCATTCGTTAATTATTTATTTTGTAACTAATTATAGGGACTAGGAATTTACTGTTACTACATGAAAATGCATCTGCCAACACTCGCCAGGTATATTAATGTATTACATATGTGTGTGTGTGTGTGTGTGTGTGTATAACGTCAAACAGATATCCAACACCATATGTACATACGTATACATAGAATAATATATGTGTGGATTTACGTTGAAGCAGATGAAGACTACAATGGCTATGGTGGAAGATGAAGAGCTTATAAGTCATGGAAGGGTGGATTCAGAGGTGATAAATCCTGACTACTTGGGGACTGGATCAAATTCGCAGCATACTCCGCACATTCCTTATGGCGTCAGAGGCTAAAGTATTAGTAGCTATGTATCTATCTAATCCGTTGTATTATTAATTACTTTCTATATATATGTATATAAATAATATAAACCATGTATTATGATCGAAAACTGTAGGGATCTCTTCAAGTTTGTTGTCATGAGAGCGCGGGAAGAACCTTAGATTCGCAGTTGAAGACTGGTGGCCTCTGTGTGTGTGTGTGTGTGTGTGTATTGATGAGCGTATCAACTTAGCATAACATAGATTCTCCAATATGATTTGTATGCACATTTATACGTGATGAGAAGTTTTGGTGTATTATTATTATATCGGTTAAGAAATGAAGAGAGTCCTAACTAGTTAAGATTTTTTTTTTCTTTCTTTAAAACGGTAGAGTAACGATCGTTAACTTGATAATAATATTATGTGTAGTAACAAATATATTAATAAAGTATGTATAAATTTATTTGTCAAATTATAATTGATTTTAATGAAAAACTCAAATTTGGGTATAATAAAACATTCACTAATTGTAATTTAATAACTCAATTTATCTATACTTAATTAATGTTCCCGTTAATATGCATGTGTTTAAACACTATTGCCCGTTGGTAGTGGGCGAACTTTTGAACCCCAAAACATATGTCAGTTTATGTTTAAACACTTGTATTTGGAGTTCAGACACTTGTGATAAGGCCCGCCACTACCACTTGGGACCTAGTCCCTCTTTTCCTACAAAACCTCTTCATCTATTACAAAATAATGCAACTTCTTTTCCAATCTCAAAGTAACCCGAAGTTACAAAGGAGTAAGTTATTACTGCTACTTAAGAATACACGCACAGTAAAAAAAAAAAGCCTTTTTTATCTTCTTTTGTTAGGATAGTAAGCTTGTAGTATAATTCAGGCTCGAACCTGTTGAGGAAAAAAGAGAATTTTCAAATGGTTAAAAGATATTTGGGGCATAATCGTCCATCAAAAATTTGTGTTGAAGTTCATGATACTTGCTTTTATAATTCAACTTTGCTAATCTACCTGATGAGTTGAACTTTCTGTAACATAATCCAAAGTGTTTATTAAAATTTTAAAAAGCAGCATTGTCAACGAACATGAAATGCAAATAATATGCCTTTTTAAGTGGAGGAAGTGGATCCGAGGTGTCGACCACTTAAGTAGGTGTTACACAATTGCAGTCACTATACTTTATTATTAGGGTTAATGAAAAAAATATATCTTAAAGTTTGACAACTTTTTTATTTTATTCTTTGATGTATAGAGAGTGACAAATTGTTCCTTATTGTTTTTTTGAAAAATAAAAGTGTCTCATTTCGTTAGTTTATAGGATCGAATACATACAAATTAAATAAATATTTTAGTATTTTGACCGTAACTATACATAAATTCATATTTTTTGTAACTAATAATATTTTCACATTCAAATAAACATAAATAAATGTATACTCATTTGTTTCATAGAAGGAAAAGATGGGATTATACTCATTTAATTAACTAATGAATTTTGATTCTTTCAATATTTGTAAGCCTTCTAATAATCTCCCATTGTATTACATAAAAAATATTAGCTAATTCGTACATAAAAAAGGTATCAATGCTTAAGAAAAAAATAAAATTTTAAAAATAGAAAAAACTATTCCAAAAACTTATATATTTTAAAACTAATATCAAATATTTTATTTTTTAAAAATTAATTGAACCTGTATATTAGAAAATTCTATTAATATATTAAAACAAATTTTAAAATCTAATAAACTATATGAACAATTTATTTAAATGTATACATAAAAAAATAAAACTTATTATTTTTAACACATCATAAATATTTATATTTAGTCTAGACAACTCGGACGCTCGGGCTAAAATTTCAAATTACGAACTGACACCTAATCATTAGAGAAATGGGGGAGCATTTTCCCCATAAATAAAAGAACATGCTCTCTCTGTCTTAAAATAAGTATAACAATTTAATTTTTTACAAAATTTAAAAAATGTGTTTTGTATTATAATTTAAAATAGGAGAATGGTGATTGAAGTTGTAATATTATAATTTAGATTAAAGTAGTGGAGTATAATATTGATATTTATAGTTTTAAATAAAAGAATAATGATTGAAGTAATGTGTCATATTTGATACAATAAAAATAATTTAGACAATTTATATTATTAAATTTTTTTTAAAAAATATTATAATTATTATAAAATGTATAAGTATTACAATCAATATAGTAGGACGGACTGAGTAAAAAAAGTAAACTCTGGCCTGAACTTTGACCTTCCACGAAACGTATTAAAATGTATAAGGTATTTTGGAATTGTTGGATGAAGTATGCTTTTTCAAAATACATTTTTGAAAATAATATAATAAAATCAAAACTTCATCTCATGCTTTTTGAAAAATGATCATAAAATACCAAAACTTAATTTCATACTTTTTGAAAAATAA
>JAUMHB010022675.1:6252-25522 GCA_032359685.1 Pittosporum tobira
ATAATTAGAAATAGTGTGACATTTAAATAAAAACTATTATTGCGCCTACAATAGATATAATGTGTAGTAGTAATTATATTTAATGTGGCGAGTGATTCAGTGTGAACAAAATACTCATATTGTCTTAATTTTTTGATAATTTTTTACACGAGTTTTAAGATGTTTTTAAAACATAATTATACATTATATTCTTTATATTTATTAACTACATTTGAAAGTATAATACATAAAAATATTTTTAAAATATAACGAATAAATATAATTTTAGAATATATTAAACTCCTTTGTCGAACATATTAAAAAAATTATGATAATAGAACTTTGACGAAATGAATAATAGAAAAGGAAACCTAAGAAGGACGAAATTGGCTAAGATGATTTCATCGTTTATATATATATATATATATATATATAGTAATAGATACTAGAGTTAACATATTGAGATTACAAAATACAACCCAATGACAAGACACGCACCTGATGTCGAGTAACAATCAGTCAAATTTAAGAACTAAAAACTACAACTCTAAATATGAACTTATAAATATAGAACTAAACAATTCGTATGCGATTCAAATTTGTTGGTGAATAGAATATGAATAAATTTTAAAATTTAAATGATTATATTGATCTTATTAAATTACTTCTTTTCTATTGATGCTAGGAATAATTTGTTCAAAAACTTCAACTATTCAAACTCGATATTCACACTTAATTCGATAATTAAATAAATCTTATACAAATTTTATTTTAAACTTAATAAATTATACAAATAGAATCTGAACAAGTCAATATTTGACTTAATTCAACTTGTTTACACCTCCATACACAACATCACAACATCATAGGAGATGCAACCAAAGACTTATATCCCTAAAATATCCAAATTCAAAAAGAAAACGACTGGACATTCAAATAGCTAGGGCAGTCCTTTTATTATGCAGCAAAATGGTTTCACGTTCCCGCAGTGGTAGTCAAGTATTCATATTCCAACATTCTTTTGCATTTTTATACACCAAAATACAGAACGAAAAGGGGGGGAAAATTTAAAATACCAGAGAGTACTGAATCATAAATCTAATATTATGTCCCTTCAACATTTGAAACCACCACAAACAGAAAGCCAAATAATAATGATCAGAATAAGAACGATTCCCCCTGCAATCAGCTTCGCTTGAAGATTCTGAAGCCACATCTTTCGTCGAAGCTGCCTTCCCTGTCTCTGGAAGCTATCAGCCTGATAATATTAAGCACATTTAATTAACTCGTAAGCATACAAAAACCATAACTTAGAGACTTCAAATTTAAAACGAGATAATTTGCACTTACCTGGAACTGAAGGTTTTCTGTTTTGTCCACCAGTAATTCAATCTTTTCGCCCCGATCTAACACCTGCAGAAATAGTTAATTCTATCAGATTTGTTCACCGACATCAATCAAGAAGGCTTGTGGTTTAAGTTTGAAATTTGACCACTTAGCATCAAAAAGATATAATAATGTCTCTGTTGAGAATTGTAAAATATAAATTAGACAACCTGATTTAAATTATATAGTAAAATATATACTTAAAGCTTCAGGAGAGTAGGATTATATCCCCACACCGTTCCAGAATCTAGAGAAGAAAAACTCAGCTTAAGCATAGGTTGTTTTAGAAAACGTACTGACAGAACAATACAGGATACCACTCTGTACCCAGCACCTGGACAATAAAATATTCTATACTTGTTATTAAAAAAAAAAAAAAATATGCAGTGGAGAATCATTAACTCCTCCTTCGGGAGCTTTTTATTCCAATACAAATTCATTTATTTTTAGATAATTGTTTACTGGTATAAATCATCTAACATACATCTACGGATATCTTCAAGAGACATCCTTTCAGTTTCATATCTTGCCATTAGTCAGTTGCATAAAAGGAAAATTCTCAACTTTCAGCCCAATTCTAATTTTGAAGAGCTCGTGAGGATAATACTTTTTACTTTATGTTTAGACTTGTTAACAATAAGAAGTCAATCCCAGTACCTATAGTTCTTGGCTTTTTAGCTAAAAGAAGATGATTTCTTTTAAAGAAATAAAAAAGGGATGACTATTTTAGAAATCCTCCTAAATGGAAAGAGTGAAAATTGGACAGCTGCACAAATCTGATAAAACCTCTCAAACAACTTCCACTGGAAGGGGCCAATACTGAGTCAAAGAATGTAACCCACACTTATATGTTTAGTTATCAACTAGAAATTTTACCTCTGCTTTTACTAATGTGCTAGAACAGCCTTTGCAAGAGTTACATTTAGCGTAGACCTACTCACTTTTTAAATTTTTGAGTTATAAAGCTTTTCTTTTTAATAAGTAATTTCGGCTCTCTTTAGACTTTTTAACTTAAGGTTAAATTTTTATTATCTTCATCAGTTAAAGGTCAGTTATGTAAAGCATACATTATGACATGCTGAATAGCACTGGTCTATTGAAATTTAATTAGAATAAAATCATAACACCTCTCATATTCACAGAGGTCATAACCATCAGAGCACATTGTTTTCTATTTTATGGATAGAGGACTTCTCGAACAAAACAAGAATATGCTCTCCTCCCAGCTCACACTTAAATTATAACTGAAATGTCTACAACACTACTACAGTTGCAACACTTATACCATGCTACATCTTCCATAATAAGATAGTGATTATGGATTAATCGGCCCCTTGGGTTAGCCATCCAAGACACTAGACGCATAGATTCAGGGGGGTGCTGGAGGGTTGGTTATAGACCTAACACACAGATTCAGGGGGTGCTGGGGGTATAGACCTAACCTTTCACATAACCTCAATTTGAATCTGCGATCTTGACATCCAAGCTTCTACATAGCAACAACCCGATGCTGGGACAGAGTCGGCACCTTCTGCAGTGAGCAAATATTTGGAGTTACAATAGTGGGGGCGTTTTGAGTTACTAAAGCCTCAAAATCATGCAATCTGTCCTTCTCAGATATCACCTGTGATATCTGAGAAGGACAGAGGTGTGAACCTGATGGTTGTTTGCCTTCAAGAAACTAAAATAAAGGTGATGACAGGTAAGATAGTAAAATCTCTTTGCAGGTGGCGGTGGTGTAGATGGATATGGTTGGATGCGGCGGGCACAGCGGGAGGGTCGCTTGTGGATGTGGGACTCCAGGGTGATGCAGGTGATGGAAGTTTTGAAGGGTTCTTCCTCTATATCGTGTCTCTTTAAATTGGTGGAGAATGGAGCTTTGTGGTGTTCTTCTAGGTGTACAGGCAGGTGGAGGATGCAGATTGGAGGCAATTGTGGAAGGTGCTAGCATGTAGTTACTATTTGGGAGGTCCTGAGATCCACTGCTTGAGATTTTAATGTGGGCTGCTCTAGAATCTCTTCTGCAATGAATGAGTTCACTGATTTTATAATGAGCTGGGTCTAATGGATTCGCAGTTAATAGAGGCCTGTTTACTTGGGCCAAGGATGATGCTTCAGTATCCATGTCGAGAATTAATAGATTTATCATTTTGGCCGACTGGGAGGAGTTATTCCCTGATGTGACTCCATCCTTCGCTAGATCAGTGTCAGATCATATTCCCCTCATGCTGTACAATAGCCAATGCTCAGAGGGGCAGCCATTTTGGGGAGATAAATCATGATTGATGTGCAGAGGTTTGGAGACAAGGAGGAATGGAGGATATTAAAAAGGAAACTGTTATGTTTATGAAGACCTTTTACCAAGAAAATAAGCAACGGAGACCCAACATAACAACTTATAGTTCCAATCTACTTCAGCGTAGAATTAGATTTGACCTGAAAGGCGTTTCTCTCGGAGGAGGAAGTATTGGATGCAAGTAAAGCTAGTTGTGGCAACAAAGCGCTGGGAACCGATGGATTTTCTCTATGGGTTTCTTCGTGTCATGTTTACTGGTTTGTTCATGATATGGTGATGGATAGTGTACACACATTTTTCAGGAATGGGAGATTTAAGCGTGCACAGTCCTAATGCTATGTTATTGTTAATTCCGAAAAAAAAGGAGGGGCAGAAGACATTCGAGATTTTTGGGCAACTAGAATAGTTGGGTCGGTTGCATTGGAGTCTCAAAATCCTTTTGTCTGAGGTAGGCAAATTCTTGTCGCTTCTCTTTCGGAAGAGTGAGTTGTTTCCAGCGAGTCCCATTTCAGACCCAGAAAGTTTGAGGAATACTTTAGGCTTGTATGGTAGGGACATTTCCGACATCTTTCTTGGGTCTGCCGTTTGGTGCTTCATTTAAATCTAAGGTTATTTGGGATCTGGTCGTCGAAAAGGTTTGGAAAGAGGCCACCAGAGTGGAAGCGAGGCTATTTATCTAAAGCAGGAAGAGTGGTGCTTATAAAGTAGTACTCTATCAAGTTTGCTAACCTATTTCATGTCTCTGTTTCCCCTTCCAGCTTCGGTTCGAAAGAAACTCCAAAAGCTTATGCAAGATTTTCTTTAGAAGTATAATGAGGAAGGAGGTTAATGTAGTTAATGGAAGAAGGGGCAAGTCTAGGCCCAACACTTATCCTTTTAGGGGAGGGCTTTGGCAAGGCATTGTCAGGAATTTTGATGATTTCCTCAAACACATTGCGAGGGAGGTAGGTCACGGGTGAAGTACGCAATTTTAGAAGGACCCGTCATGTGGTGACACACTCCTTGGAGATCTTTTCCCCCTTCTTGTGATTTTTGCAGTGAATGCAAGAGCTACAGTGGCATATTGTTATATATAAATGAATGGCAAACGGTCTTCGCAGCCCAGGATCAGAAGAAAATTTTGTTCAAGTGTTAGAGAAGTCGGAGTGTTGGACATATGAGGCTTTGTCATAATGATCACCAGCAAGTGATTCTACATTAATTAAACTGACCCGTCTTCAACAAGAAAATAGTTGGATTTTCAAGTCTTGCATTAATTCATTAGTCCCTTAATCATGAACGTAATCTAAATTTACCATACCACGAACCAGACACATGTTAATGTGATGCATTCTATTGATTCGCACGGTCAAATTCTCAACTCAATGAAATCGTTAACAGTGATAATCAATTTAAATTTCTATTGTAGAACATAAAAGCGATAAGTAAATCAACACATAAGATGAACTTTGAATAAAATAATCAGCATACCTTCTACTATAATTGAAAACGAAATCAAATAGGTCTGAGCGCACATGTCTGAATCCTATACTAACACTGTATAATAATATAAGGTACTTATTGTTTCAATTTTTCTCTGGAACTAGTCTTGTCTACTATGAAATCCAAAGAATCTTAGCTTTTATATATACATCACAATCAAGCAATAACTTATCATAACATAAAAATGGCTCTTAGAGAATGAAGATAGAGAAGCTCTAATGTAGAGCTAGTTCTGAGACTGGTCTCCATGTATATTTCAACATTATGAGCTCATTCCAGTACACAGGGATGGCAACCCTAATAAATACTTATAGAAAATGATCTTCTAACATTAGAAATAGTGTATATGGGACAATCCAATGTATTGCCAATGGATATAATACCTATAAACGTGCCAAGTGGAAGGGCACACTATGGACAAAATAAATAAATAAATAACCCAAAGTAACATGTCTCACTGTAAGTTAAGTATTTATGTATTGATGAGTTGGGTGAACCTGCCCTGCACCTAAAGGGAAAACACGACTAAATGCTAACCAATATGCTGAACTACCCTTGACCTCCTTCCTTCAATTTAACAAACATTTTGCTGCTTTAGGGCCTGTCTGCGAGTTTTAATTTGGGCGGAGGGAAGGGAAGGTTGGAGCCTTCCAAGAAATTGGTATGGAGTTGCCACCTTTCCCTCCAACATATAACTCACAAGCAGGCCATTAATATTTTCTCAACTATTAAAATGTGGGAGTTTATATATCATGCATATACAAAAAAATTGCAACCAAATAATTTTCATGTGACATTTACCTTCTCAATGTTGTCCATCATTATCCCTTTCACCTCCGTTATTTGGGCCTTCAGTTTGGACATTTTACTTATTTCATCAGGGTGGTTCACGCAATATTCCATGTGCTCTTTAAGCCTTGGTCTGCACAAACAAAAAGGAACACATAAACAGTAAGAAGGAAAAATCAAAGATTTATATGACATATAATGGTAGACAATATAATTCACATGGCTTTACAGAAAAATATGCAACATAAAAAAGAAATGAACAAACCCAAATTCTCTGTCAAGGTTGTATGCAATGCTAAACCGGTCTTCAAATAAATCGTCATCCTCGTCATCATTGTCTGCAAGTGGGTGCGACCCATCACTTCTAAAACTCGCACCATAACGCTGTTTGAAGTCTTCTTTCACTCTCTCGAGGAAAACAAAAGGTAAACTTCGCCCAGCTGATTCATCAGCAACAGCAAGAAAAACTGCATGGGCCCATAAAGTAAATCAATACCAATTGCACCCCAAAATAAATAAAACATAAAAAATTACAATTGTTATAAAATTCGAAGTTCAAATGAAGAATAACAACCAAATCCACTATCGAGGAGGAAGTTGAAGGTATGGCCATCACACGAGTACGTGTATTTGCTGCTATTAGAAGGTAACTTTTGCAAGCATTGAACTGCAATGGTACTGAAGTTTCCGGAATACGTTGTGTGCTCTGCTAGAACAACAGTTCCTTTTGCAACAAAACTATAAATCAACCCTCTTGGACTCATCTCGTAATCCCAATTCCAATATCAAGAGCCGCAATCTTTTTATTCTTTCACAATTCCCTTAATTTAAAAATAACCTACAAAAGAGAAGATCTCCTAAACTTAGTAAACCTAAAAAATACTCGCCCAAGATATCAATTGTGAAATAATCAATTCCCTAATTTTAAATTCAAAGGTTTAGCAAATCGAATGAGAGAAAGAGTAACTCTTTCATTTTGGACCCAAGTTAATAAAAGACAAAGCAAACAAAATTTCCAATATTCACATCACCCCTGCAAGTTTGGTTCTTCAAATTGAATTAAACAAATTCTAGATAGAAATAATCCATTTCTATCTAGAGTCATTATCTCTGCCTGTGACCTTAAGCAAACGGACAGTTACAATGACCTAAAAAACTGAAATTCTTGGTACCCAAAACAAGATCAAAACAGGATCCTTATCTCTGCGTGTGATCTTAAGCAAATCGACAGTTACAATGACCTAAAAAATTGAAATTCTTGGTACCCAAAACAACAAAGAAGGTCAAAACAGGAGAAAATTAAAACAAGTCCAATTCCAAATCAAACTGTCCATCTAATTAGGAATTATACAAACAGTATAGCTATAGATTACTTGAAACATCGAGATTTGAGTTATATACGAAGAGATCGAAAGTGCAAACCTAGAGAGAGAAGGGAATAATCGGAGGGCTTGCTTAGCGTGCAAGAGTAGACTAGACTGGGATTTGCATTTGCGATACTATAATTTTGTCCTCGCTCATATCAATCTAATCTGATCTGTGTCACTTACGGCGTAGTTACGTTTGGCTGACTTACGACAATATATCGGGTAAAATATGGATTGCACCTTACATTTTTCCCAAAAATACAAATTGCACCCTATAGTCCTGTACTGAATTTTTGAACGATATCATCTCAGACTTTCAGTTGCTAGGTAACGTGGATAAGTACGGCGTATCACCCATAGACCGAAGGACGGAGCGAGAGAACAATACAGACATTGGAAGTGCATTGAAAGAACAAATAGTCCAAAATATAAGGATAGATGGTAATATTTTTATATTTTAGAAATGTATAAATAAGGCATTTAATTTAATTAGAATAATTTTAATGAATATGCAATATACATAAATGAGAAATTAGGAGATAGAATTTTGATCAAGTGTTGTAGCCAACAAAGGTTGTAATTGTGGTAAAATAGACCAGTCAAGTCAGGCCACACCATGTCACATGATTTCCCACTTTTCCAAACCACACAAGTTGGGTAACTCTTGGCTTGTGATGGTGTAATATGAACCACCCAATGAACACCACGTCCCTTAAACACTTGCATTTACAATCTCCTGAAAGGATGAGACACCGAATTTTCTTCCTTTTGTGTGAGCCAAGTTTTTAGGAGATTTGATAAGGGGAGGATAAGCCCAAGACACAGAAAGATACAACTTCACGTATGTATAAATAACAGTGAAATTTTTTTTTCATAACACAAAATATAACCGAAAAGCAAAGAGTTTCAATTGGTGTATGTGTTAATCCTTTTTGTTCTTGTTTTAAATATAAAATCAAAAGGTTGTTAATTAGAAGTTGCATTGGGGGTCAGAATTGAAAGTTTATTGCGGGTTATTTAATTCTTTGAAGCGATGGTTAGTTTAGCCGATAGTTTCATAAAATTATAAATGATTTCAGATGGGTTGGTCAATCTTAAGGATATGTTGTGTATATGGGTTCTTTAGGCATCAAATTAGGTTTTAAAAGCTTGATTTTTGTTGTATGATTGTTATGTTTGAGTAGTTCCACGGAATTCAACCCGTTATTCTTGAACAAAGTTCTTTTTTTCTATATTTTAATTCTTCATTGCGCAATTGGTTAGTACAGAGCAACTCTTAGATGTTGGTTGGCCTTGTTGATGCCGTTTAATCTCTTTTTAGGGTAATCATGAGCCAATCTGGCAAAAAAAATTTCTCAAGAGATATTGAAAATCACAAATTTGGTTAAATTCTTACTTGTGTACTTGTTTGTGTTGAATTGCTGGTTGAAGGGTGATGTCGCCAGCCTCCTGCTGCCGAAGTTGGCAGTCTGATGGTGCAAGTATGACCAAAGTTACTATCTTACCTTTGAGTCTTGCAGTCTATTTTTCTTTTTTTAGTTTTGTTTGTTTGGAGCCGCCTAACATTAAGCTAACTAGGGGCCAAAGCCTTTTTGCTATAAACTAGCATCTTGCTGCATAAAACTAAGCCCAAGTGTTTTGCTGATAAAAACCCCAAAGATTTTAGGCCCAATTGTGACAACCGAAATTATTCAAGCATCCCAATATAATATTTTATGCAGTCTTAGCCCATTTGTTTAAAGGCCCGAAAAAGTAAACCATAACCCTATAGGTTAGATGTTAAATTTTGATTTATGTAAATTAAGCATTTTTTGTTATTGTTATTATTTATTTAACCAAAGCTACGCATTAATCTAAAGTATACTTATAACTATATTCCTTTCTAAGTTAAATTTGTGGGTAATCTCACATGTTGAACCATGTTAATAATATTAGTTTTATTAATAAAATTAATTAAAATATTTTATGAGGAAACTAATCACATTATATTTATCAAATCCAATCTCATGCTAGGAACATTTTAACCCTAAAACTAAGGGTAACCCTAATTATTCCTAAACCTTAAAAATTTTAGAGGTTTACTATTAGCAAGCGTTAAGTTTTTAAAATCCTACTCCTAATTATCTTTCTTGAAAATTTAACTTTGATTTTAAACAGAACCTTATATTTTATGTTAAAATAAAAGTTTTTTATTTTCAAGAAAATGAGAAAACCCTAAACTCTAGTTTCACATGAAACATTAATTTGATCTGTAACTTACATTTATTGCATTATGTTTTGTTTCCAAACAAAAATCTGAGATAGTGTTTTAGGGTTAACAATGTCGGCTTGAGATAAAGACGAGGAAAAATCATAAGAAATTTCAAGGACAAGTTGTCAAGATAATAACGATTTTACCCTTTGGTTTTTTGTTTGAGTTTTGAGTCAATTTACAAAACTAGGGAACCCCAAGAAGCTTCAGATTTCATTCGTGAAATAGATAGGCCTATTTCAAGTCAATGTACTAATGATATGTCATTTATTGTTATAGAAGCGTACGAAAGAACAGAAGAAAAGTCTAGAAATGTTAAGCATGTTTCTTGGAATATCTAGAAAGCTCGATTAAGACAAGTACATTTAACTCAATCATTTTACGTGTAAACTATTGTTTCATTATACTTGTTATCTTGTCTTGAATATCGATTTACATCAAATGAGTTTACAACCAGGGGGTAAATCAGCTAACTTTCATATATTATTTGCTATGATAAAATCCATTTTATTACTAATGGCTTCTTGTCAGAAATTAAGATCCCTTGAAAGTATTGCTTCCTTTTACGTTACATGATCTCTATCTAGATCTCCTTCAAAATATATTTTCACATTATAAACGCAAGAAATTTACATCAATTAAGTCAACTTCTACGGAAACATGTAAAAGTTATTACTATAGGTCTTTTCAGTTCTAGTTCTTTTATTTCTCCTAAAGTTTATCTTGATCCTCAATTTTAATTTCTTCCCTTAATTTTATGTTTCCTAGAGAATGTATTTTCATAAAATTCAATATGTCTAGATTCAATGATAATATTTTCTCTAGTAGTCTTAGTAGATTCCATTGTTAAAAATTAATCTACATACTTTGCTATGTGAAAACACATTCAACAACGTCAAGACCTAAATTAGGTCCTTAGGATCAACAAATCTCCCCAATGCTTTACATCCCCATACTCTCAAGTGATCAAATCTTTTTTCTAATGTTCATAAGGAGATATATTAGTTTTTTTTATGGGATATCAATGTAGCAAGCACTCATTAATGCTTCTTCCCTTCTTCCCTTGAATTACTAGGCATGTTAGAAGTAATTAACATAATATTCATCACTTCAATCAAATTCTTGTTATTTCTTTATGTTGCACCATTCTGAGGTAGACAGTAATTAAGGTGCTAAAGTTTGACAAATAATACCATGAGTTTCACATAGCTTATCATACTTAGAATATTCAAACCCTCTTTCAGATCTAAGAATTTTAATTCTTTAACCTAATTGATTTTCAACTTTAGCCTTGAAAACTTTGAATTTCTCCAAATCTTCATTTTTAGTCCTCAACAAGTCAATCATCAACAAATGTAATAAAGTACATTTTACCACGCCAGGTTAATAAGTCATCTAATATGCCTAGGTAAAAATGTATGAGTTCTAGCAATTTTGTATTTTTTTTTACATTTTTAAATGCTTTTGTCTCAATTTTAGATTTAACACAAGTATGACTTTTATCATGTAATCCAAAAAAGTTCATATGGAGAATTACATTTAAATTGCACATAGATTTCATACTATGATAATTAGCATGTCCTAGTCTAGCATGCTAAATATTTAAACAAGTTGCAATATGCACAAAAGAATTATTTTCATTCATTGTATTCAACTTATACATTATGTTGGAGACATATTCATTCCCAACATATGTGTCTCCTTTTAAGATTACAATATTATCATATTCAAACAGTAACTTAAAGTCATGTTTGTTCATCATATTAATAAAAATTAAATTCTTTCTAATTTCGGGTATGTGAAGTAGATTGTTCAATGTGAGAGTCTTTGTAGATAGTAGTAGCACCACTTTGCCCTTGTGCCCTCGAAGTATTTCCCATGAAAATATCTTGATATTTCACTGCATTCCACCAAGTCATGTCATCTTCAACCATATTTGCCTCTGAAATTACTATAGGAAAATTCATAGCTTCGGCTATATTCTCATGATTTCCTTTCTCACTTCTTGGAGCCTTGTAATCTTCCTTGAATTGACCCGTCTCGCATTTTTTTGTAAGCAACCTCTGACTTTTTCCCTCCACGCTTATCATTAGATGGTTTCTTCTTTTTAGAATTACCATCTATGTCATCGTACTTCCACTCCTTACCCCTATGTTGATTGGAATTTTCATCAACCATAAACTTATAAGATTTCTCCTCTATTTGCAATTTGTCTAACTTACAGGAATTCTCTTCAATTTGGAGGAACTGCACTAAGTCTTATGGCCTTTTTTTTTTTTCCTTTTTTTTTTGTTGAGTTCTTTTCTAGTGTCTTTCCAACTAATAGGTAATTTTGAAATAATGGTACACTTGGAAGGTTTCATCTAATATATATCCTTCCACAATTACTTGGTTCATTATAAGTTACAACTCGTTAACATGCGGTATCAAAGGTTTGTTATCAACTAAAGTAAAATTATACATGTTTACTACTGCGAATTTGTATCTACTAGCCTCATCCACTTGGTATTTGACAATGATGTCATCCCAAAGATCCTTTACACTAATGTCAGTGAACTTTTGCTCGTAGACATCATAAAGAGAGTTCACTATTCTATTGAGAATTGATCCCTTACACGAGGTCATCATCTTCCCATTGAGTATGCCTTCATTTTCAGCAATATTTGGTTTGTCCTTGTCGGTATGACCTAGCTTCGATTTGTCCAACACATAAGCAAGCTTTTGCTGTCGAAGATGGAAATGCATTTTTTCCTTCCATCACATAAAACAAAGTTACCATCAAACCTTTCCTTTCCGAAGAAAATTGTTTTTGAATTATGATCACCCATTGTTCACAACATAGTAAATTTATCTTAAGATTGTTAGTGACGCTACTACAAATTGCCGTGAACAAAAATTATTAAATTGGCCGCCTAATTCAAACAACGTCCGTTCTTTCCTTAACACAAAATTCATCTTCAAGTAAGTTATATTTAGTAAAATAAAAATGACTCTTTAAGATAAGATAAGTACCAAAAAAGTCTGTTAAATTACTTAATAATGCAATTTATCTAAGTAATGCAAAAACTATATAATTTAGAAAAAAAATCAGAGAAAGAGAAAGAGAGAGAGAGAGAGAGAGAGAGAGAGAGAGAGAGAGAGAGAGAGAGAGAGAGAGAGAAGCAGAATTATTCAGTATCTAATGCAACAAAGTGCGCCTAAAATTGCCTATTGTACCTTTGCCACCTTCGACCCCGGTCTCGTTCCTACCACTGCGCCGACTGATAAAAACTGTGCCTTTGCCTCCTCTAATCCCGCTCTCGCTCCACAACCTTTGTCGTCACACGTGTGCTCATAACTTTCGAAGTTTAAGGAGTTTCGAAGTTTAAAACCTCCATGCATTGCCTTCCATGCCTTGTCTTTGTTTCTTATTTGATAACACTTCAGGCACCCATACATTTACGTACCCATGAATAGTTATGTTATAAACATTGTAGGACAAGAATTTGAGCTTCCATAAATTCTATTTTCACACACCCATTTTGATAATCAATATTTCCCTCAATTCTTAGTAAAACTCAATAATTTTTTAACCGTTGCAAAGCTATCATGAAATTCTACAATTTCCATTTAGATAACAAACATTAATTCTATTTTATTATGACATTAATTTTGTCATAAATATAACAATTAGTAGCCCTAACTTTATAAATTACAACAATTAGCATGTATTTATCCCAAATATAAACATCTTATATCGGTGAAAATAACAATAACAAATAAAAATAAAAAGTACCTTAATAATTGTAGTTATGCTTACTACCCATCATCCTTAGTTACTTTAAAATTCTCAACTTCTTTTTATCCCAAACTTGTTTGAATAATGCAGAAAATGAATCACAAATTGAAAAACAAGTACGGAGGCTAGGAGAAAGAAATAAAAAGTGAAAAATATTACCACCAATAAAAAGTTAAAAGAAGAAAAGAGGATACTACGAGTAAAAGAATACAATTCTCACACACTAACAATCGGTATTAATCATCACAAGACTGACTTGACCTTTGCCCTTTCTAGTCCATCTTGAGCAGATTATAAACATGTATGTACTTGACGCAATTAAATTTCCAGGTGTTGTGTGAATTAACTACGAGAATCCATGACATTTTCGACCATCTAATGAAATCAATCTTCAATGTTACTGAAAATTATTATGCAGAAAATGGCCAAACAACAATAGTTCAGACTAGACTTAAAAGTAAACACTGAACGCTACATACTGCGACACTTCCTAAAGGAACCCGAGTATTCAGAGGCGCAAATAAACATGACCAGCAGCAGATATATTTCGGATATCAAACACTGAAATGAGACTCAGATTTACTTTCTGAATTTCTGCATGTGGCATTATCAAGTTGGTAAAACATCAGCAGTGAGCAAGGTTAAAGATACTCACTCTGTTCCACAAGAAGTCAATTCACAAAATTCAAAATTTTTTAATTAACATGAAAAAACCAACACTTGTACTCGGAGAAGCATAACAGAACCGTGTACAATTGAATCATCTTGACTTAAAACTGTCATCGGGGAATAAGAAGTACTCAGGCTAAGCAGTAACATCAACAATAAACCCAACTATATCTATAGTCAAATTGATCCTCTAGCCATATGCGGTTATGCAACTTAGCTCAGAATAATGTAAGAACTGACGTAAACAAACTCGCGAGCTTGCAACTTCACTGTAAGAAAACAATGTCAGAACCATTAATACCCATTCTTTTAATCAATGAATACCCATTAACGAAAACATATAGAATCAACAAATGATTCTCGATAATCCTGCTACATCCAGCAAAACAATACACCGAGGAAATGTTAAAATCCTTAACATAATCACAAAGTAGGTTTATTCAAAATTACCTTGCAATTGCAGACAACCAACCAACCAATGTCTTTGTAACAAGATAGATGATGCTCAAATCTTAGGGGAATATGGTGCCACACGTAATTGACATGTAATATCCAGATAAAATGCAATATAACACAAGCCAGTAAAGTTTATTTCATTTACCTATTCAAAGACAAAGAATACAGGGATCTATTCACTTTTACAGTTTAATTTTCGGGGTACAATATCAGATAACAATAGTACCAAACATACCTAGTCTACCTCCGTTGATTCAAGATCTCCATATCTAATTCTTTGCTCAACTGGTATCACCTAGTAAGGGAACTCAACAGACACTGCTTCAAAAGCACCAAGCCTCGTCAAAAAGCATTTTTTGTTTTTTTTGTATCTTCAAAATGTGAAATCTTAATTGTATAATGATCTTCAGATCAAAGATTACACAATTACTAATCTTTTCATTCCCAATCTTCATCAGCCAACTGATTCTCAGTGTCTTCTCTTGGCGGCCTAATCACCAAAACCACCGTCCCCAAACTCTCCTTCACACCCAATTCCTTCAATGCTGATCCTTTCTCCACCTTCAACCCATCATCCCCTCTACACGCCAAATAAAACCCATCATCCGCCACCACTTCCTTCCTCTTCCTATCTGCCACCACCAAGATCGCTTCCTCCATATACCACCTATTCACCCGCCACGGCAAAGCCCTAGCATCTGCAAACCCCACCACCACTCCGCCTCTCTTCAATCCCACCACCGGCTCCCACCCCGGCAACACCACCCACCTACTCCACTCCTTTTCCGCCACCACCACCCCAAACTCCCCTTGGGTCCCACATTCCCACGGTGCCTCTACCACATCTTTTTCTCTCTCCTCCGGCCTACAAACTGGCAAAACTGCCACTGTTGTCGCCTCCGACACCTCCCCAACCACCATTCTAACAACTGGGACCCGCACGACTTCCATGACATTCTCTTTCGCCTCCCCATCTCCATCTTTCGTTTCCAATTCCTCCAAAACCTTATTCTTCGCCCTCTCCGAACCCGCCATTGCCATAGCTTTTTGCAACCCTGAACTCCTCATCTCCAAATCCTGATGCTCTAACGCTTGTCTATAATACATAAACGCAAGACAATCACGCGGTAAGCTATAATCAAAACTCTCCCAACCCTTTTCCTTCTTCCTACGAGGAAAATCTTTAATAGCCCTAGCAAGCTCTTGAGCGCCTCTAGCATCAAATTTCTCCTCGACAATTAATCCAGCAGCTGCCGTGCGCTGGGCCACACTCAACAACCTAATCTGGTACAACAACTCGGCCCCACCCAAGTCGAAAAAACTGAGGATTTGAGGGTCTAATTTGGACTGAACTAATGAGTCGCGGACTTGGGCGCCGACAACGAGGCGGTTTTGTTCCACTCCGGAGATGCCGGTTATTTCTTCTATGTTAGGAGCGTTGAAGCCTTCTTGGGTGAGGGATGGGATGAGTGGGGCGTAGTCGAACCAGAGGCCGAGGCGGCCGGTGAGGATTTCGAGGCGGCCGGCGGCGTCGAGGGATTGGAATTGGGGAGGGATAGGAGAAGGGGGAGGGCGGAAGGGCTGGTAAAGTTGTTGCTGAGGTGGGTTTGGTTTGGATGGGATGATGGCAGCTGAAATGGGTCTGGTTGTGCATTGCGATTTGCGTGGGGTAGGGTGGGGAGTGAAAGGGAGTGAGTGATGGTGTGGGAGGAAATGGGAGGAGAGGGAGTGGTGTTTAGGAGTTGTTGTTATAGAAAGCATTGCCATAGGGATCTGAGTGAGAAAGCTTAGAGAGTTTGGAGAAAATGGTTTGTGAAGAGGAAGGGTAGGAGGATGTGGGAGAGGTCTGAACCTTATCCGATGATGATGATACGAAAAATGATTTTAGATATTTGAGAGAAGGGTCGTGGGTGGGTGGGTCTGTGGGCATTCGACCGAACCAATGACCATTTGATTCAGTGGTACCCTCTCATAGTTGCACACTCGCACTTAGGGACGCGCACAAAAATTGAGAAACGATATTTAGATTATAATTAATTTGGTTAAAGTTTAAATTGATTATGATCAGATTAGATTTTTAAAAGATTAAAAAAAATTAATAGTCTGTCATATTATAAGAAAATTTGACTTAAAAACCATCCTGATCTAAGTTAGTGTTTGGATCTAAAAATTGTCCTGAGCTCAAGCCGATCTTAAAAGTCATATGAAAAATTTGCATAAATTACTAAATATTATATAAATTATTTTTTTGTTTTTAATAATTTTTTAATAAAAAATAATAAGTACTATAAAAATAATTATATAATTATATAAATTACTAACTATATAAAATAAATAACTGTATAAAATAATTATATAACTACTTGTATAATATAATTTTATAACTAATTATATAAAATAATTAATTTAATTAATTTAATAAACATAAAACCATGAATTACTAACTTAATAAAAATAATTTAAATTTTATATATAGAAAAAATAAATTTAAATAATCTTATAAATTGTATAAAAAATAATTTAAAAATTTAAATTAAAAAAAAAACCTGGTTGAAGACCGGTCTAGGACAAACTTGAACCAGTAGTCTTCAACAATTTGAAGCGGTAGTCTTCAACAGACCTTACTTTTTAGTACATAATATGGTCTTATGATACCCCCAAATCTGGGCATCCACACATGGACTTGAGTTATCAATTTATTGATAACATCATAACTAACAAATACACAAGACTTTATTATAAAGTACACAAAGTCATAATAAAGTACATCATATCATGCTAGAAATATTTATATATGGCACTTTTTACAAATTATTATTCTTTTAGTCAATAGTACGCAACGAAAATATCTAAGCAACTAGACCTCTAGTTCATTCCCCTAATAACCCCACTATCAATTATTTGCACCTGAAAGGAATATGAGACAAATGAGTGAGCTCAAATAACTCAGTAAGAAATACCATGACTAAGGATAACTAAAACAAAGAAAATTATCCTTAGCCTTATAAGTCAGCAAATTGAGTGTGAATGAGAACATAGACAAATGAAATACTATTCAAATATAACTGCATGAGAAAGGTAAGCACAAAATAAAGCAGTTATGAATGTCTAAATTTTTCAGTCTTTAAATAGTCGTCAAGATATCATTACTGGGCATGCCAGCATACGTAACTTTACTGTAAGAACCCAAATTTTTCAAACAATTAATAAAATAAAAATGTTTCCCTTATAATGTCCAGTGGAATTATTCTCTGCGCCGCTACGTTTCGAGAAATTGAATTAAAATAATAATATAATGACCAGGGGTATTTTAGTCATTTTGACAATTATCATTGTGAGACCCTAAAAATTTTAAATAAGGATTTATGAAATTTTTTTTTTAGTTTTAATTGCATGGAATGATATTTGTTTAAGATGACTAACATTTTCTTGGGGATTAAATTGTTATGAATTAAGTTTATTGGGGGTTACTTGGATAGAAGTTAAAGTAAAAGGGGTAAAGTGAAAAAATATTGAAATAGGGGATGATGTAAGTGATAATCTACCAAGATATTTTTCCTGGCCATGGACGGAAGAAAAAAAGAGAGAGGAAGGATCGGGAAGGAGAGAAAGAAAGAAGAAAAAAAAAAAGAAAAAGAAAAAAAAGCTCGGTGGAAGCCAGTTCGAAAAATAATCCAGAAGCTCCTGTACGGAGATTCTTTCCATCAACCACTGGCAAACAAACACAAAGAAGAAAGAGTGAAAGAAAGATCAGAAGAAGATAATCGAAGTGTATGGAGAGCGTAATTGGTCTGGTCGGAAAAGATTTCGTGTTGGTAGTCGCCGATTCGTTGGCGGTGCACGGTATACTTGTCCACAAATCGGATGACAAAATTATGCTCCTCGATTCTCACAAGCTCAAGGGCGCTAGCGGTGAAGCCGGTGACCGGGGGAAATTTGATGTTGCCCCTCAAAAACACATGTAAATAAATACATAAAAAGGGAGATGGGAAGCAGAGGTGCTGCTGGAGCACAAAAGAGAGAATTGCAAAGGTAAAACAAGAGGAGAGCGATTTGAAAAGGTAAATCTTTTAAATCAAAATTTAATATTTATTGCATAGTATGTTGTTTTTGAGCAATTAGATCAGCTGTATGCCATTTTTAATTCTGATCGGTGATTTCTAGTTGTGGAATTTTAGTGTTCTAGTTGGGATTCAAGTACTTTACATATCAAATGAGTTTTATAGCTTTGATATTGGTGTTGTGTTTCTTCCGCTGCAATTTCATTGTTAAAATTGGGTTATTTTTAAATGATGATTGTAAGTTTAATTACAGTTATATTGCACAAATCATGAGAGTTTTGTATGGGATGAGGGATGGTGAAATAGCTGAATTGGGTTTGGTTTTGAGGGCAAGTTTGAGGCAGAGTCGAATTTGTAAGGTTTATGGATTGTGGTATAATGAGGCTGATCAAGGTGTGTATATAGTTTGTGAGAGTAATAGTTGTAGACTTTCTGAGAAATTGGATGATTTGGAAAATGGGTGTGTTGGAAGAGGTGAAGAGGAAAGATGCGACCTTTATGTTGTTGTTGGGTTTGTAACTTCTTACCTGCCTAGTTAATTAATCTGTTAGTTTCATGTTAATTGTGCTTTGTTAATATTGTTTAGACTGCAAGTAGTAACCGAATGTTGGAATTGCCCGTTTATTTTTGAACCAAAGTGAGTGGTAACTGGCGATAAAGGGCGGTGGGGGTTGGTTCTGCCCCTCTTGAATGTAGCGCCCTTGGTTTTGTTAATTGACTCCAATGTCAGAAAAGGACTTTTTGGTGGAAAGGAGG
>JAUMHB010022686.1:3126-13170 GCA_032359685.1 Pittosporum tobira
GAATTAAAAAATTAAATAAAAAAATACGTACAGAAAACAAAAAGAATTCAAGCATAAATAATAGACTTTCACATGGTGGTGATCAAGTTTCAAATATGAAATCAAAAATAGTATATTCTCCCACTATGAATGAAATTATATAATGTTAGTGTACCCGTCAGAGGTTCTCTGACACAGAGAATATAACATCTCTCATCTCATATAAAATCATGATAAGAAATTATTAACGAGTTTTTGATATTATCCCTCGTGAAAGATTACGTTATTACTTGCAAGGCATATAAGATTACTAGCACTTTCTAATTTTGTGGATGGATGGTTATTATAAATATATTTCTTGGAAGCTAAGAATCATCCACTCATTATTGGACATATAGGCCAAAGGAGGGACCGTTAAAGGCCTATGGAGTGCAAAACGATATATAAATTACAAATATATATATATAAGGGTAGGATTTATATTTTTAACACATACATATTATAATTTTTAGCACATAAACACTATAAGACAAAAAAAATTGGGTGCAAATATATCATTTCACATACGATTACGTGCAAATATGTCATTTCACATATGCACTAAAAAATTTGCCGTCATCTTAAATAATTTTTAGCATATAGGTGAACATCATACGCCGTTGGATCTGAAATGGACGGCTACGATCATTTTGCCTATCTAACCAATATTGAGTATGAAACCTGACCCATATATGTATATATTATATATAATTTTATTACCTTCACTAGCAAAGATCACGACGCTCGTTACGAGTTTGTATACATGCTTTTAGAGTTATTCGATTAGCTATGACACCGAATGCATTTCATAAGGTTTTTTAAAATTTCTCTACCGAATTTGTAGTATGAAATTATATCCAACACCTGAAGTTTAACTTAGAAACAGCCTGATCGGCTTCTCAGTAGGTACTGGAAAATCTCACTTGAACTTATTTTAATTTTTTTGACTTGTTCTGTTCAAAATTTAAATTTTAGTTTTGGCATGGATAAAGAAATAGATAAGAATCTTCCAAATTAACTAGAGATATGGAATTCTTCTATATTGACATTTTGACCAATTCTAGCCATCCGCTCTATTTGTTTAAAAAATATCACAAATATTTATTTAATGTAAATTAAAAAAAAAATAAAATTAGAGAGAAAAAAATTTAGACCACTAATATTTTGAATGGGTCAACATAAGTAAGATACTGATCATATAATTTCATTGATATATGTATTGTGACTTTTTTTGCTAAATATTTTTTTTTTTTTTTTAAAAACATGTGACATTCCTTTTAAGGACAAAAATAATATATAGAATTCTTTTTCTTTCCAAACCCTCTTCAGTAGAAAATATAAGAAAAACACATTTATTTTTATTTTTTTTTTCTAAGAATATTTCTATTATTTTATTGCTTATAATCTACAGGATGATAACTCCAATCTCGAATCTCTTCCAAAGAACAATAAGATTAAAACGTGACATAACTGCTTCAACTCCAAGTCAGGTCAGGTCGGGGGTGAGGGGAAGAAATTATTCCTCATTAATGGTTCACTTTGCCCTAATCATACCCTGCGCGTTAATCTACGAGAGGGTTAGCATTAAAAATTCCAATTAAAAATGATTAATTAGTGTGGTTGGAGAGTACATTCTACGGCACACACACACACCAAGAAACAGACCCCCTCTTTGCACCATCAACAAGCAAGACGCCTAAAAAACAAAAAGCATTGTAAAAATCTCCTCAAATGCGATGATTTCAAAAAAATTTTACATTATGAGAAGCTGTTCTTTCCCTGTCCCCCCCCTAATTGCCCAAGAGAATATTGGAGTGGAAATCACTCGGACATGACCTTTCAATAAATCCAAATAAACTCATAATTGGTGAAAACAAAGCAGAGAGCTACAAATACTTTCAAAAATTAGTTACGGTACATTTTAAAATTAGAGATAAGTTTTTATTTTAGTATCAATATTTATATATAATTTATCTTTTTATTATAAATATAAAGAAAAAAAATATTTTTAAAACACTTTATTTTTATATAAAAATTATAATAAAATAACTATTTATAAAAATTGCCGTTTTAAAAATTGATGTCAAAATTTTATTTTGAAACCGATGAGTATTTATCACGGCTTTTTCACCTTTTGGGTTGGTAGCCTATCCACTCACCCAAAAAGGACCCAAACTCTCCAAATCCCCTTTAAAACTCTAAACTACCATGGAGAAAGAGAAATACAGTATAAAATTATTACCCTTAAAAGAATAATTCAAATAGAGGAGGACTCCAATTGCACATAAAAACTCAAAAAACACTCTCTCCCTCCTTAAAACTTTCCATTCCAATGGAGATCAGAACAGGCAAGGTTATCAGAAGATCAATCCACACTTTCCTCGCAAACTACCAATATTTCACAAGCGCGGCGCTTTTCGCCTTGCCATTTTCAGCTTCAATTCTCCTCTCACAAGCACTTGTCCCGTATTCATCTGTCTTTCCCGTGATCCAAAATAGGCTGCAGGCTCTTTTTTATGCTGCAGGGTTTCCTAAATCGTCCGAATTCTTTTCCATTTTTAGCCTGAAGCTCTCTCAAACGCTTACTTCTTCCATTCTTGTTCTTCCTTTCACTCTTACTTCCCTCCTAATCGCGAAATCGTCTATTATCCAAGCTCTCACCCAACAAAAACCATCCCCTCAGTTAAAAATTTCTTCTTTCATTTCTCTTTACCGTCCCATTTTGAACACCCAAATTTGGAACTCATTAGTCCTTCTCTCCGCGAACGCTACATGCTTCTTGATCTTATCTTTCATCTTCAATCTTCTTGATTTTTTCAATCTATTATCATCTCCAAAATCAATCATATTTTTATCGGCGGCTACAGCTCTTTTTTACTCCATAATTCTTGCTAACGCCCTCATTATTAGCAACTTAGCCTTGGTTTTATCTGGGACCCAGAAAAATGGAGGGTATATTTCAGTTCTCAAGGCCTGTGTCTTGATCAGGGGACGAAATTCAACTGCTTTGTCATTAGCTCTGCCTCTAAATATGGCCTTGGCTGCAATGGAGGCTCTGTTTCGGTACCGCGTGGTGGAATCTTATTCTCATACTGGATTTCCCACTTCTTCCATGGCCGTAGAGTGGATTTTCATTGCATATTTATACTCCATCTTCATTGTTCTCGATACGATAGTCAGCTGTGTGTTCTTTAAAAGCTGTAAAACAGCTTTTTTGATCGAGGCTGTGGAGAGCAGACACTCTCATCAGATTGAAATTGAAAAAGATGTAAAAACTCTAGAAGAGCTTCCTTTGTGATTATTACTAGGTAATTCTGCAATTTATTTTTTTTTTTATTTCATTTGGGAGAGCATACGGGTGAAATCACCATACGAATAAAAGCGGAAACGTCAAGCAGCTATGGTGGTACAGGACTTGTACGAGGAGGCCTAATCTCCGTATATTCACTTGGTTTTTTTTTTCCACAGACCTCTGTTCTTGTAGATTGTTGAGTTTTTTACACATTGTAAAGAATATGCAAAGGTTATTGTATTCAGTTTCCTAGTTCGGTTTGTAATGAAATGCAAAGTCAAAGTCTTCAATAATGATGCCATTTCTAAGCAATCCTCCAAGGGGAGCATTTGCAGTGGGACGTGAGTACTGAATTTAGATTCACACGAGGTGAAATTTGCAAAAATATTAATTTTTTTTATTATAAAATATTAATTCTCTTAAGAAATACATGTCAATTGTAAAGGTTTTTTTTTTTTAGAAATAACAAACTCGTGTTACCTAATGATAAAATTGAATAGCAGATAATAATTATAATGATTTGTCATGATTAACATAAATAACGTGTTATATTTACTATCATCCACAACATGTAGCAGGTGATACTTAAAATTCTGATCATTCATGATTTGAATCGACGGTTACTGGTGTGTTTTATGCTTTGTAGTCATGCTTGTTATGGATCAGTCCCTAATTTGCGCATGAAGTGACTTAGACATCAAGGCATATTTGCCCCAAAACATTCTCTTCATACTTATTATGCAAATTGCCATGGTCTCGACCGCCATGTTGGCACTTGCCTTTTTCTTCTCATTTGTGACTTGTTCCATCATCATCTGAAAACTCGGTTCTTTACAACTACACCAGTGCCCCATCATTCTTACACGGCATGAATTATAGTCTCCTATTATTTTGTCCACTAATTGGATTTTAGTCTTCGTCTTTTTCTTGAATTATATAAGAAACTCACATGCAGTGTTTGCATAGTTGCCATAAAGTTTAAAGGGATGCATAGCTGGAAATAATAGTATTATTCATATATCCATTGCAGAAACACGAGTGCACATTTGCTACGAGTTTTAACGGTTCCTAATTGGAACGACTTATGCCATAGCCGTGAAAAGTGAAAACCAACAAGAAATTCTTATTTGGCCAACCACAAATTATTACGTTTATGCTTCTGTCGTCCCAAAATGGAAGTCTCATTTTAAATATATGATAGATTTTAAACAAAGTTACTAGTAATCCACTCAAACTTCCAAACTCGATTAAATAATACTCCATCAATTCCCAAAAAATATTAGCTTAGTTTGATTTTTTGAGTCAAATTGACCAAATTTTAAATTAATAATTAATCTTATATATTTAAGTATTTAAATAAATGAACATTAGATCTACGAGTACATTTGATGTAGTTTCTAACGATTATAGTTTCGTTATTTATCTATATATAAATTAATAGTAGTTTTAATTTAAAAATGATCAATTTGACAAAAAAAATTAAATTATGTCAATTTTTATAAAACAGATGGAATAGTTGGATTTAATCACTCATCAAGGAGGCCAAGTCAGGAACATCGTATTCGTTCTTAGGCATAGAAGTCGGGAGAAACTCTACTTTAAATTTGGAACGTTAAATAAACTGAGTCAAACTTGCTAGTACGAGCTTAGCCCGTTAAGAAAAATAAATTTTATTTTTTGAGTTTGAACTTGATTCATTTAAAATTAAATAAACTTTTTATTAATTTTTTAACCAGTCGAATTCCAATTTTTTTTATAACTAATTTAAAATAATTCCTTTGTCATAATTCAAGTATCCTAATTTATTGAGTGTTTATTATACGGAATTTAGGAGTTTAAGATGCTCTAAAACATATTTATATATTATATTTTAAAATTCTATTTGTATACAAAATATATTTGTATGTTATAGTTATAATATATTTAATAAATATAAAAAAATATAATACTCCATATAACTATATTTTTAAAATATTTTAAAATTCATGTCAAACATTGTCAAGAAATTAAAAAATTTCAATTAGAATGAATATCTAATCTTATTGAGTCTCAACAAGCGGAGCCTGCAGTGCTCAAGCCGTAACTCGGGATCAGCTTGATTGACACCTCACTTTAAATCAACCTCTTTGAAGAAGAAATATGCAAAAAGGCCAATACACGTGGTCATCATTATCACCAAAATCTTTTGAATTTGCAAGTCCGCATGCGTATGATTGTTTCACCAAACTAATTTACAGAAGAAAAGTAAAGTCGATATCAAACTTTTGCACTAATTTATCATAATGACAAAGAAAGAATATTAATATAAGGGAACAGAATGTTTCTTCTAGCTTCCCTGCAGCCTATACCTGTTTTTTGTTACAACACAATGCACTAGAGATCCTACCTTCTAATTTCCTCTTCTAATCCTGACTAATAATATACAACAATTTCCTGGTGAGCTCCTATCAAATCGAATTGGTTAAGTGGAATCAACTTCTATGTTAGAAAAGGGTAAGAATTTGAAGTTTGTGAATCTAAATACAGGGTTAGTATACCTTTGTACATGGTTGATGGTACAATCTGGCCTTCTCATTTGCCGGCCTAGTAGCAACCACTTTGTACATAGCCAGACGAATGATGAAAGCATGCCGTCACCTTGAAGGGTCGACTCATGAATATTACAAGTCTCTTCTGAGAATGGGATATTCCTTCAATGTATTCTGTGAACTGTTCAGCCCAGACAACAATCACCAAATTCTCGAGAATATTGGGCCATCAGCGTAAATAACAAATCAACAACATAAAATCATCTGAATGACCGAATGGCACTGTGATCTGAGCCATTCAATTTTTGAGCCTGCAAGCCCAAACCATTGGCAATTTCACATCATTTTCCCAAATAGCCATGTGATGCATGCCATAACACCAATATAGGAGATTTCTGGTCTCAGATTGAAGCAGTTTACTCGGACTCCACAAGTCAAACAAGTGCTGGGGATGAAGTAAACATTTTGTATGCTATTTGACACCCTTCTTTGTTTGATTAACTCCCTTTGCCTTCTCCATTTCAATCTCCTTTTGAGCTTTCTTCCTTTCCAGTTCTGCCTGTTTACAGTTCTCGTCATGAGCTTTCCTGAACATCCTCACAAAGTTTAACAGTGTTGCAGTAACTGCATCAAATCATCAACAGTTGAACAACAAAAACAAAAGAGTCAGCACTTGAGCATTCTTGCATTTGAGCTAAAAGAAAATTGAAAAATAAATACTTGTCTCGTTAAGAGCTTCAGAACAATTAGGTTTAGGAAACCAAAATCTGATTGTACACCAGAGAGAGAGAGAGAGAGAGAGAGAGAGAGAGAGAGAATATAAAGGTCGTATTAATTAAAATTCTCACAATCACGACGATCAAAGAAAGAAAAAAGGGGAAACGTCCCAATGAAAATTACTAACTAGCCTAATGTACCTTGTTCAAACGGACACCTGGCAGGGTCCTCACCAAAATACAATGCCAATGCATCAGCGTTCCTACCCTG
Source organism: Pittosporum tobira (assembly GCA_032359685.1). NCBI lineage: Eukaryota > Viridiplantae > Streptophyta > Magnoliopsida > Apiales > Pittosporaceae > Pittosporum > Pittosporum tobira. The sequence continues at coordinate 9,952 of JAUMHB010022686.1, forward strand.
TCCCCCAACAAAAATGACAGAAGATATCATCACCATGATGTCATTTTAATAATATCAAAAGATAATAGTTCAATGCACAGATAGTTACCACTACAGAATACAAATTCGTTACAGAAGCAACCTCTGTTTCAGCAACAACAATAAATTCCTTCAGCGTCTATAGATGAGAGAGACCAGAATAGTATTAGAGCATTTTATATATATCACACATTTTTGTGGTAAATTCTCAGTAAGAAAAGCATAGTGACCAAGAATTAGAATCATAAAAGAGGTTCTTAACTCAGGGGTCATACTCAAAATACACTGAAGTATAGCTTGTCCCCAAGCTTTATATGAAAATATAATGAAAAACTTTCAAAATTAGTCTGCATACCTTTCGGAAAACTTCCGACACAGGTCCATCATTTTCAGATGCGCCCAATTCCTGCTTGACTTTCTCTAGTCCCTTAATAATGGCTTGCATTTCTTCTGCCAGAGACTTTAATTGAATCTGAAAGAAAGAAACCCTTTGCAGCCATTTTCTAACAACAATTTTTGATACTGGTAACTAGAAATGGATAGAAAGCAAACCTTTGACGCATGTTCGAGACTAACAAGATCCTCGTGGAAGTCTAGTAGAGCCGGCGACTTAGCTGCAAGAACCTGATAACAAGAAAGTCAAAATAAGATGACACATAAACTCAAAAATCACAACAAAATACTACATCATCAAAATACAAACCTTGCAAAGATAATGCATTAATGTCATCTTGTTATTGGAAGCACGCGTATCAGTGAGTTTCAAAAGACTGTCCAACTTGAATCCGACAGCCGAACCTGTGAAAGTGTTGAATATCTGAAGATATTAAATAACTGAATTTGAGGAGAGAGAGAGAGAGCGCCTGCTGGCCGACCCTGAATCAAGGGTGCAATAGGGGGAAATAAAGAATTGGCACGGTCATGTACCATACGAACTAAACACAAGTTCTGCCTATGATTTTCCTTACCCCTTGCAGTTCCTTGGTTTAATGTATTTCCCAAATATAATATTTTTTTCATGATTTCCTTCAACTTGATGGAATTCCGAACCTAAAAATTATTCAAAAACTATATTCAGGCGACAAGAAGATAACGCAGCGCAACGAATGCTTCATTGTTAATAGTGACTAACCTCTTCACATGCGGCATTGACAGCTTTCAAACTCTTTGTGAAATCTGAAATCTGGAAGAGAAGTCAAATTCATAAGTCTAGAGCTAGATTCCGATATTTTAATTGAAAGCCGACGTGGCGCAAAATTTATATATCAGCATATCACCAAACCTGGGTGTTGAACTGAATCTTGAAAAGAAAAACCCTTAATTTAGACTCCACTCGTGGCACCTTCATCAGCTCCAGAAAAAACTGGAATATACAAGCAAAATTAGAGTATAGTTTTTTTTTGACAAGTATATACAAGCAAATTAGATGGGAAGCACAGCAAGAAGTAAGAACTTTAAAATAAAAGTATAGTCCCTCCATCCAACTTTATGTGGCTACTACAGATTTTGAGATGTCCAAATTGTTGCCAACTTTTCAGCATCACCATAGTTTTTGGTAATATGTCTCTATTACCCTTATACAAAATGATACAGAAAAATGTGGATTCCATCATATACTAAATGAAGGGGCAATGTACAATGGTTCAACTGTGCCTTCTTGATCTATGTGCCATTTGGAGTGCCCACGTAAAGTTGGACAGACTAAGTACATAATAACAAAAACAAACTTTCAAGAACAAGGATTGGCTGCAAATTACCTGTTCACACTTGCCAAGGTTCTCCTTGTCACCTGTGTAATTCTGAGTTGTCACAACAGGAGACAATTAGATGGGAGAGAAAAGAATAATAATCAAGAAAATACAGCAAAATATTTTCAAGTAAGAAATAATCAAATTATTCACACAGAGTTCAAGGAAGAGTTTTTTCATTGCAAACTCACCTTAAGGAGTTCCATCTCTTCTTTTACAGGACAGAATTTTATAAGATTTTCAACTTGATCAGCATCTAGAATCGACTCATCCATTGCTAAAGCTGCAGCCTGTTCAAGTCGAGCATTTTTGCTATTACTCCATTTACTGGAGAAGTGGAAACAAACGCAATAGCTGTAGATAATACAAGTACATTAAAAGACAAATGCATCCCTATACTGTTTATTCTTTTATTCCTATATTAAGATGTAAAGACAACTGAAAAATAACTCAAAAATGCACAATCGAGTATTGTCCTTCGTTCCCATTTAAGAATTAATAATTTGGTTTAGAAAGATCTAATAAAGAGTTTTTTTCACAGTTGTCCAGGGTAAAGGGGGATGCAGTGTACAAACTTTCAGTTCTAAAGCATATTATCAGAAATGGTATACGTTCAATTGTCATTGCAAATGTTATTCTGTTTAAGCATTAATTCCTAAAGTAGTTGACTTCCAGCTTCATAAACTGAAAATATAAATCATCTAGAAAATTAGGTATCATGCTGTAGGATGACCTTCAAACACCTTTCTCTGAGGGTAAGTCTATCTAACATCTACATTCACAAAACATAAGCAAAACCATAAAGGCCATGAAGTTACTTATCAAAAAAATTTAATAAATAAACCATGAAGTTTAGCAAATGTAACTCACCATCATGTCTGGAAGTGGCATTTTAACCTTTGTTAGCATAATTTCAGTGTTATTAGCCCTCCTCAGATCAATCTACAGTTATTAAGAGAGTTTCAATTAGAAAAATAATAGAATAAGAAACCATCATTGAATCATAGAAGTTGCATTGCAAAAGGTTCAAATGATTTTCTGAAGAAAAAAAATTAATTAAAAAATTATATATAAAAAAAAGAACAACAAATTAATTCTCTTTAAGATGGAAACAGAATAACTATGATATACTCGGAGCAAAACGACATTTAATCAAAAGCTAGATTGCTGTGAGCATATAATTCCTATATACTAGTGTGAGCATGAAGGTCGTGCACCACTGCTGTAAACAAACAATACATTCAAACATCTATATGCATTTGTACACTTATTCCCATGGGACTGATCATTCTTCCCAAGATTAAAATGTTAAAAGTCATTCAATGATTGAGTTAAACTAAAAATAATGGCAACTGGCCATGATCACAAAAGATAACAGTAACCTGAAAAGTAACACACATATACATATATGTGTATATATGTATATGCGTGCGTGTGTGCGTGCGTGCGTGCG
>JAUMHB010022697.1:0-25514 GCA_032359685.1 Pittosporum tobira
CGATTTCAAAATGTTTTTTTTTCAGGGTTCAATGTCTAAAAGTCATAATACCACAAGGTTAAAATTACCTTTAAGCCAATAATAAATCACCATGGATGTACGTACCTCGATTCCAAATATAAGAGCATTTTTTGCTCATATTTATTAAGCCAATCTTTTAGTATCAACAATATAACCCTAGGCATCAAAACGAGCACATCAAAAACTGAAACTTCTGTACCTTTTCCCTCAATCGTCATCAATGTAGATGGTCTCTTGCTTAAAAAGGCCGCCAAAAACATTCCTCACTTCTGCCTTCGACTCTGCTTGTTTGGCTTTTGGCTTTGGGGCCTCTTTCCTTTTTGAGACAGCAGGCTTTGGCGCAGGTTTTTTTATGACTGCTTTCTTGGCAGGTAAAGCCTGAGCCTTAACCTGTCCCCTGACAGTGGCAATCTTTACTTTTGGTTCCTCGCTCACTTTCTGGACTGCTGATGCAAATTGCGAACTAAATTTATCCCAAGAAATTCCCGAACTAATGTCTTTCGCTTTATTAAAGAGGCTTTCCAATGATGCAGCTTCTGCCTTCTCTTGGGCTTCCTCAGCAAGACTAGCGGCCTGTGCCTCCTGGGCTTCAAGGATTTTGACCTCTTCTTTAAGCTTCTTTGCTGCCTTGGCTGCTTCTCGTGCTTTCTCGCTAGCTTCTATAGCAGCCTCCTCAGCTTTCACCTTTGCAAGTGCTTCTGCATAAGCCTTTCTTCTTCCATCCTCGGGAATCGCACTATAAGCAATTAATTACTCAATGTCTTTAGATTGTGTTCCATTTAAATGGCAACAATCAAAATTTGCTTTTCACTTGGTATAGGCAGGCAAATAGTTCCAAAAATTAGAAAAAAAACCAAGTGCAATTACCTGAAGAGCTCATCTACGGGCCTTGAAGGCGCTGTTGGATCTGTAAAAACCTTCACAACCTAAGGAAGCAAATTATAAATCAGTCTGGAGTTCGATTAAGAGGTGAAATTGAGACAGAAATGTTAAAATTAAACAAGCAATTCATTCATCCACAATCAATTAATCAAACGAACATGGAATTGAACACTAGGTTGAATGCTTAGGCATCTTTACCTAGGCATTTTTCATATGATTCTTCAATATCTTAAATACATGTGATGGTAACTCATCTTTAGTGAGTTTCTTATGTCTTAATCTCACAAGAAAATATTGATAGTGGGAAGCATACCTTATTCTCTGCCACTGCCGTATTGGAGAAAACATCAGCCACCAAAGACGCAATCTGGGACTTTGCTACCTACATTTCCCAGAAATAAGTTGGCACAATGAATATACTCGAAAGAAAGAAAAAGTAGATAACATTCAAAATTTGTGTGACAAATCTTGTATCAATTTTGGCTTTCATATTAAATCACTTTAACAGTAACAATGTCAAAAAATAATGAAAAGAAAATCATGGCATACATTACATTACTTTGTAGTCGTTTGTACTGGCACTCCCTTCAGCTGAGACAATAATGTTGTATGAACTCTCCGGGGAGAAATCCTCTGTTAAATTGGTCTTTATAAGGGTATAAGCAATGTCTGTCTCAACTATCTTCTGGAGAAATTCTGTAATTGTCAAAGGCTGCGACCTCGAAAACAGGTTGCTAAAGAAAGATGAGATACCATCTAGTACATTGTAGCTAGATACCAATGGCGATCCATCATATATTATGGCGATGTGGCCGACACCCGCCAATTCAGCACCTTGAATTATTTGTAAGGCGTCAGATACAGTGACCGCTGTGGTGGGACCATTTTCAGCTGGACCAATTGTTACAACTACTTTGGCAGCATTCCCTATTGCCTTCGCGATGGATTCTGCATCTTGGAAGGTGGATTCAACTGCATTTAGGCGCTTTGATTCCTCGGCAGAGATTATCTGCAAATTTAGGTAGTAGATGCGAGGAAAATGAGTAGAACAAATGCCTTTTTTTTCCTATTCTACTTGTTTTGCATTAACAAATTCACAATCGTCTTGTTCTTGTTTTCTTTCGTCTTCTTTTATAATTTCTATAACAAGAAGCGTGCACGTAATCGATGGGAAACAAATGCAGGAAAAATGAAATTAAATTAAAAAAAAATGTGGATTTTGATTATGGTTTATATTAGTAGCTAGATAACAAAATGGTTACGGGAATGCTAGCTCTACACAGGAAGCAAACAGGTACGGTCAATGCTAGTTATGGTATTTGTACCATGTTTCGAAATTATAGTACCCAGTTTGCAAAAGGCAAGCCAATAAGAGTTTCATGGTTAGCAAAACTAGCTTCAGTTTAATTATTCGTCATAATCCTCCTGACAGTTGCTTCAAATTTGACTATTTCTCAACATTGCTTTATTCAAGAACACCAACCTTGTACTTGGCAGCCAATTGAGCTAATTCCAGGGCAGTACCAAGCTCAGATACACCGGCCCTGACCTTAAAACCTTCACGGAGCAGGGTCTGAGCAATGCGAATACCAGCCTGCCCAGTTGCACCAGCAACAAATACCGTGCCGGGGTCTTTGCTTCTTTGCCCAAACGACAATCCCGGAGAAGAAGGTTTCTTTACAACTGGTATCAAAGATTTTACGTCCGAAATCTTACCAAAATAAAAATTGAATTTTGCCTGTTGACTTTCTCTGGAGGAAGTTTCATCTCCAGCCGCCGCCTTGACCTGCCGGAGAGGTCCAACATTCTTGGTTAGTACAGTGTGCCTTGAATTTTTAAGAGTGATTCTTGAGTGTGTCGTGGTGGCTAGGAGAAACGAATGGGAGCTGAGAGTTGGCGCCATTGAAAATAATAGGACAATTTCAATTGGCAATCCCTTTAAGTTGCAGATTATTCATAAGGTGTACTGCTATACAGCAAAATGTTTTAATAATATCCAGATGGGGAGGTATGGAATGATTGTCCAATCAAAATGGGCCAGATGTCACATTTTATCTCCAAAAGAGAAATTGGGCACCAGACAATTTTCATGGCACTTTCGACCTGAAAATAACTAGCACATTTATTTCAACCCCTCAACTCGACGGTCTTGTCATGAATGTACTGGGTTTACAAGCTGGCCCCATCTAGTAGAAGGGTGAATTCACCGTGCCCTTTTTTTTTTTTTTTTTTAATTTAAATTTTTGGGTATCACCCACTTGGTTCTATGTTTTCAATTTTAAATATATAAAAAATAATCATCCAATCCAAAGGTGACAAGTTTCTGTCCCGTCAACTAATGAGAGAAGGAAAATCATGTGATCGAGTAAAATAAATACATTTGAAGAACATTATCAGCAAAAGATCCTTGGGACATTAACAGAAGCAACCCAGAACAAGGGAGGTGGGAAAATAATGAATTTATTACGCCAGTTACAGAATAATTTTCAGCATCAACGTCCATTCAAAATAAAGACGTGCACGGAGACATATTATTATGAATGATATTTTTTAACGGTAATTACTAAATTTCACTATGAAAGTAATAATCTAAAACATGCGCTAAATGACAAAAGTTACAATAGTAACGTCACTAACAAGTTTACATGTCAAAAAATAAAAAATAAAAAATACTAAGGTGTTTTTTGGCTGGACTTGTACCGCTGCTTAAACTAGGAAAAATGTCTGTAACATGCGAAACAGCCGGAGCTGCAGTGCACTACCCCTTATGCCATGAACCCAATTCCTTCATCTAACTATGTCAAGATGCATGATACTTGAAGACTTACACCAAACTGAACCACAAAACACTAGATTTTTCCTATAAAAATATCAAGGTTTTTAATTTTTAAATGTCGGTAAAAGCCATATAGCGCTCAGCATAACCTAGAAAAATCCTGTAAATTCGATGGAATTCTCTTGCTTAAGCACCTTGCATGTCATCACAAGAGCTTTCACCTTTAGCTTGACAGTAGGAATGTTAACTTACTAAAATTTGACTTTTGCACTCTCTTGAAACACCTGCGATACCGATTTCTCTCTGGAAAAAGTTTTCTCCTCTTTGATTTCTTGTCTATCTTCTTTCATCTTCTACAGGAGACCAAACAAACCCAGAACAAGTGTCGTGGTCATTTATCAATCTATTATGGGGAAGAAAGAAAGCAAAAAGTAAAGATGAGCTAGATATACTTAAACCACATTAATGCGTATTTACATACGCAGCGGCACATCCACATCCATTAATGTCATTCCTCTCTGCGCCTACTCCTATCCTCTTTTCGCAGTCTCTTCTTATCCTCCTTTCTTTTCTTTACCTCCTTCCTATCTTCTAGTTGAGAATCATAGCTATCATCACCATCTGATTCATGCCTTTTCAACCTTTTACGGTTTCCCTTTCCATTAAATTCATCTCTTTGCTCACACTACTAGGCCTAGTGTCAGAATCAATGGAACCACACCGGTCATTCAGCTCTTCAACTTTTCTTGACATCTGTTGACATTGTTTAGCGAGAATAACAATTCTCTTCACCCTCCCTGAAAAATAAAGGAAACAAATGTGTCAGAAAAGATTGAACAAACTAAAAATATTCTACGTGCTGACTGGAGAACAACGAGATTAGGATTTTTATCACGGGACATTTCATAGCAAACCTGGAAACACAGTTTTTTTCTCATGTGGCCTGTCGGGAATAATCCTACGTCCTATTAGTTTCCGTGGTGGACTTCTTCTGTTATCGTGGATCATCTGTTCCACTGTTTGCCTCACAGGACTGTCATTGGAACTACTTGACCTTCAGAAAGAGCGAGAAATGTGGAAAAGCAATTTTAGCAGGAATATATGGGTGTCAAATCATCGCAAAATAACTAAAAGTGGAGATTAGAGAGGGATGTACCTCCGATTTTCACTAAGACTTCTTTTCCTAGAAGCTGGTGGAGATTCTGAACCAGATGGAGAATTATCTGGTGAAGATGACAAAGAAGGCAGTATTTGAAGGTTCATTGCAGCTATTTGTGGTGATCTCATACTAGACATGGGGGGTCGGCCCAGACAGCTTCCGTTACAAGTCCCATTAGGGCGTTCAGTGATCTTTCTTGGAGAAGCATGATGAACAGGATAATGTTGCTCAAGAGTTCTGCAACATTGGATTTATCATTCAGTACTACCTTTAAAATAAACATTTATAAGACACCATAAATTAGTGTGGATGTCGTGTCTTTCTCAACTGTCGAACATTTTCACATTCAATAGTAATAAGTAAAGGGACTAGCATTCGTGACTATTTAAGGCCAAACAATAAAATAAAAATTAATAGATGCTAATCTTAATATAAGAAAATACCTGATTTTGTCTCTTGGAGACTGCACAGGCGATTCCCGGTGGTTGGATGAATTCCTCCTGATCGGCAAAGGGGGAGCCCAAAGAATTGGAGACTCATAACTTGATTCTTGAGGTGAATAAGACCAGCATCCAGGAGGAGTTGGTGACTCCTTCGGCTAGAAATAGTTAACCTATGCCAATCTGGAGATGGAGACCTGCGTTGTGGACTTGATGGAGATCTTTGATACTTCCGTCTCAAAGGAGATGAAGATCGACGTCGTATGGGAGACCGACATTGCCGTCGGATAGTTGACCTTGACCTGTAGTGCCTTGGTGATGGTGATCTTTGTCGTACAGGTGTGTGCAATCTATGATGTACAGGTGTTCGCGATCTACGTCGTAAGGGAGAACGGAACCGACACCGTATTGGTGAAGGTGAACTGCGACTGACCACAATCGCTGAGTTGAATCCCTCTGACGAGATGTAGTAGAGCGTCTCGCTGGACAGCGCCACGTCCTTTCAGAGGAAACAGAATGTCCTTTGTTTCATGGAGATCCTGACATACTTCTTGACTCTGTCTTTCACTGAAAGTGCAGAAAGATTGACCAAATAAAATTAAGTCAAAACCATTTAAACAATATCAAGTCTAACACTAGTAATTTTCACACAAGGGTACCGCTTTAATAGTGATCTTCACCAACAAAAAAAAATCTACACAAAACCTACTATGTCATGCCAACATGCAGCACAGACTCTAGACTTAATAAATTCACAACGAAAGTATAGAAATACAAAAATAACAAAAGAACCAAGTAAGTTGAAAATAGAATACAAAGCCAAACTCCTCTAACCATTGTTATGCACAAAAGCACAGAGGTAGAGAATGAGGCTGATGTAAAGATAACAACAGAGAGCCTGCTTTATCCACTTGGAATTTCAAACTGGGTCTATACTAGCAAAACCAATAAATTAAAATTAAGCTATTTTCTTAAGATAAACATATATTGACATGCAAGTATGGCAATGTTATCAGGATGAATGATCAATGGCATTGGAAAGATAAGCATAATGTAATATCTATTTTTATTTTTAGCTAAGTAAAATAAGCAGAATGCATTTATCATTTGTGTGTGTGGTGGGTGGGTGTAACACACAGAGAGATAGAGAGAGACTCAGCAACCAGGGAAGAAGATAGGAGGGGGAGAGAAGTATGAACCACAATCTTGTTACAGATTTTTTTATACATTTCAAAATTTTACTGCTTCATTTTAGAAGGGGATTTGTCAATCATCATCTCTTAAGTAGTTCTTTTGAGGGAATCTGGTGTTCAAATGCCCTTCACCTCCTAAAGTCTAGAAAATATTTGCGTCATGCTTCCCATCAAAATTTGTTCAAAGAGTAACTATAAAATCCCGTCTAGAAATGCCCAATCCAAATACACTCCCAAGTTCATTCACAACCGCTAAAAGATACATGTAACGGTTAATGTGTAAACCCAACATATAACACCTGCCGAACTTGCAAGTAAGAAACCAGATTGTCAAACAAATCCTGAAGAATATACTGAGGTGGAGAATCGAAGAAATAGAACATAAAACATTCAGGGAGACAGGTCTTTGTTACTTTATATGGCTTTTACAAACAAATAATAAAAATAATATAAAAGGGGATTTTTAAGCTAAAAAGATATTACCCCAAGCAGGGTTACCGGATTCTCTAGGTCATCAAACGAACCGCGAATCAGTTCTCACGAACCGATTAGCGGTGGGTTCACGTACTAGTTCTCAATATTGAGCGAGCCCATTTACATACTATAAATAAGTGTGATTTAGAGGTAATTAAAGCAGTATTAGTTGTATTGTTAGAGCTACGAAATTGTCAATCAAAGTATATATACATGTTTATTGACAAATACTATGGTTTTACATAAATACAAAACACTATGGGCATATAATATGGTCATGGTAAAAAACACTAGAATATAAATAATCTAAATAGTATAGATATTAAGTCTACCCTCGACGAATCGCATAACGGTACTTTAGCGTACTGCGTACCCATACCAAAGCGTACCGTGAATTAGGTAACACTAACCCCAAGTCCTCCTTGCATGCACAAGTAAGTCCAACATTCACGTTAGAGGGGACCTAGTGAGATAACAATTCATAGAGATAAAGAGTTTCATTAACATGAAAGACATTGCTTTACTATTAAGCAGGTAAAAAGATTTTTCATTACCTGCTTCTTCCTCTTGAGTCATTCCGCCCATTTATATCTTTCTCGTCTGCTGTGCTGGAATCCCTAGGTTGATGCCTCAAGCTTGGCTCCAATGCATCATTGTTAGATCTCAACAAGTTGTCAACCTTGCCACGCTACAATAGTTTGAGGTAAAGGACATGAACCCAAAAAATTGCAGAAGCTAGCTGAATGTCATGAAAAACACAAACTGAAGTTAGAAACAAAAACCCAGCCTGTTAAAAACTAGTGATTTTGGGGAAAAATTAATTACCAGCTTAAAACTTTCTCTTGCTTGCTATCTCGTCCACCCACCTCTTTGCTTATCTGAATTTCATTCGTTATCCAGTCCGTCTCCACCTGAAAAGATCCATGGTACAACATTGATGAGCAGAAATACTACGACTACAAATTTGAGCTACAATATAATTCAACTCACCTCCTTCTTCCTAGCTTCCTCCTCTTTTGCATCTAGGAACTGTTGAGGGAGACCACTTACATTCTTCTGGGCACTCAGAAGGAGTGTCCAAAGCTCTTTCATAAATTTCCCAGTATTTTTCTCCATAAATCGGGTTAGCGAAATTTGGATCTCCTTTCCATTAACTAACTGCACCACAGGGAATCAGCCACTTAAGATATAAGTGGTCTTTGCCAAAATGATAATAAATGTATATACGAACTTTACACTACTATCACTCCCTCCATTCCACGAAATCAGTCACATACTTTTTTCTTCCACCAAAAGAGTTCAATTTTGGGGATGATATTATAAAACAACACAACATCCTTAAGTTTACCATGCCAATTGCATTAACATGCCATCACAACCAAATTAAACATTCATTATTTTAGGGACAAACATGGAATGAACCTATACTTAATATTCACAAAATTTTCCGATGTTACTCTTTTTGTGGGACGGGGGAGTACTATTTTCCCTTTTCCTACCCTCTCTGTTTTTTCCTTTCAGTTGACTCTAATGTGTAAAAGACGGGTTAAATTAATAAGGAAAATAATCAAATCGGGTAATATCCTCAAATCAATGGTTTAATTTGTGATGAATGACAATAACACGTCTAGACACCCACATTTATAACCTTCGAATATTTTTAAGCCATACATACAGATTTGATATTACCTTCCTGTCAAGAAGGCTGTAAATAAAATTGATAAGCACGTCATCCTCAAATCCAAGAAATTCGGTGACCCGCTGTGCAATCCAAGGGCACATAACATCCATTTGAACTTTGGTGATATCCACCTAATTAATTACAAAAGAAAAATATAAACTTTGTTTTCTTAACACCACCAAAGTTTCCCAAATTCTTGTACAAATTCAACTACTATATATAAAAAGGAAGCCTAAACCTACCAGATGTTCCAATTCAGGAGCAAACTTCTACGATTTCATCAGCTTGGCTTGCTTGTTTGAAAATTGAGTATCCTGATCCGCTGACGTACCCTATAAATAAACCATAATTAAATTAAACACTACTCAATGAAACATGACGATCTAACTTATACATATCGCAACAAATTAGATAAAACAAACGATTACAGGCATTATAGAGGACTGGAGGAAGTAAATTTTGGAGCTTTACGCGAAAAAACCCGCCAGACATTTTCTAGGGTTTCTGTAAAAACTGCGCAGATGTGTGATAAGTATGTGTTTGTCATGGAGTTTGAAACTAAAAAATTCAGTCTTTCAGAAGTTTTTACTTTAGAAGGGAATCGACGTACGACGTTTGTTGACGAGCGACAAAAAATTGGATTTGCTTTAAGGAGTTAGTGGGCCTGTTAATCAGCTCAGGCCCAAGATTTACTCATTCGGGTTAGGCTCAACAAACAAGGCCTGGAGGCTCGTGCTTGCGTTCAGATCTTGACACGTGACCCCCCACACACGCATATAAAGATGGATGCAAACCTATTTATATTCCACTCTTCAAATCCGCCCCTTCTCTCCTCATCCTCGTCTGCCATTGTTCAACTCTGAGACCTTCCATAGCCAAACCATATACCCCTCCTCACCGTAATCAACTACTCCCTTTACCTAATTCCATAAGATCCATTTGATTTTGCTTAAAATTGTAACTTAAACGGAGCCCTGATCAATCGGAAAATGGCGGGGTCGGTTTCAGCTACTAGCGCAGTTTACACAAATGTAATCGAAGATGTCATCAACAAGGTTCGCGATGAGTTCGTTAGTAGCAATGGTGGTCCCGGCGATAGTGTCCTCAACCAACTTCAAGGAGTAATTTTTTGAACCCTAGATTCTCTAATGCTTTATTATTTTTGTCGTTGTTTAAATATGTTTATTATTGTCACTTAACTATTGAAATTTTTAAGTTGGATTTTCTCTAGATTGAAAAATCAAAACTCGTGGTTCATAATTTTGATAAGATTAGATTTAGGGTTTTGTATATTATCTGACTTTATTTTAGTAATTTGAGTGAACAGATTAGTGTTTGTATTGTTCGAATGCTGTAATTCCAGTTAAATTACTCAATTATGATTCTTGATGTGTCAACTTGTATGAAATTCTTGTGATTGAATTATTTTATGCCTGACTGATTAATTTTATGTTGTGTTTAGTTCCCATTCCTTGTGAAAAAAGAATCTAATGACATTTTACATTAAAAGAGAGGGGTAGTGGGAATGAAATGATTGACTAACACTAAAATTTAAGTTCAAAGTGAGGTTGGGAAATGGAATGGTTGAAGCTCACCTCACCTCTCTCATGATGAATAAACATTCACAACCCGTTCCCACATCTTTTTCATTTTCAACTTCAATTTAAGTGCTAACAACATATTTTATTCGCATAGACACTTTCTTTCAATGTAAAATTTCATTCAACTACTTTTTCATAAGGAATGAGAGTGGAGAGTCAAATGCAACTTTAGGATTTTATAATAATTTCTTCTCTTCCTTGGGAATTTTAGATATGGGAAATGAAAATGATCCAAGCTGGAGTAATATTGGGTCCAATGGAGAGGGCTCCAAGGCCAACTCCTGGTACTCATGTTACTCCTGTTCACGATCTTAATGTACCGTATGAAGGGACTGAGGAGTATGAAACCCCTACTGCTGATTTACTCTTTCCTCCGGTGAGTAGTTTTTACTTCCTCCCATTCATGTTTACATTCTTTTACTTTTCCATTATGTCTTTTTTTTTTTTTTAAATTATGTATTTTAAAAAAAAATTCATATGCAGACGCCACTTCAGACTCCCATGCAAACGCCATTACCAGTATCAACTCAGACACCTTTGCCTGGGACAGCACAGACACCTGTGCCTGGAACCGCAGACAGCTCACTATATAACATTCCTACTGGTGATACTCCATTTACCCCTGCAGAGTACTCTACTGATAATGGTGGCGTTTCTGCGATGAATTCTGGAAGACCCAGCCAGTTCATGGTAGAACCTGCATTTTAAGAATATAATTATTGTGCAGGATTTATACCTGTTTCTCCACTTCATTTGGATATAGTACTTAAATAATACAATTGCTGGGCTGATGGATACAAAAAGTAATTCATTTGTTTTCTTTGTGTAGCAACCACCTCCCAATTGGATGAACCAAAGGCCTCCTCTTGATGTTAACGTTGGTAAGTTATATGGTAAAATTCTTCTGATATAGATCCAAAAGTTAAACTAACTATGAATGTCTTCTCATAGCTTATGATGAAGGGCATGAGGAGGCGAACGGGGGATCTTCTCATCAACCGTTGACACAGGTGATGATCTCTTCAATCCAATAAAAAACAAAACATTTTGTGATGCTTTCTTCTCCTGGACTGGTTTTATAAGGCGACAGTTGAGAATGGCTGATAAAATAGAGATTGACGGAGTTTTAGGTTCCACAGTTGAGTGACTTAAGTCGTGGTATAAATGTACGAAGTTTCTTATTTAAACACAATTATGTCATCTTAAAGTGGTATAAATGTACAAAGTCACTTATCAAAAAGAACAAATAAATAAAAACTACAGAGTTGAATGTTGTTAATATTGGCAAAATTATAGGATTTCTTAGCAGCGTCTGCTGGAAAGAGAAAACGGGAGGATTTTGCTCCAGAATATCGCAATGGATACATACCACAACGGGATGGCGCTGAAGATACTATATCAGCTGAGTTTAAGGTGGAACCATGTTTACTCTTCTGTATATCTATCTATTTTTGTGTGCATGAATCTGGTGCTGTCCCTCCGGCCATTGCTTTTCTTTTTGTTACTTCAAATGTATCTGCTTCAGCTCTTTCTAATTTCGATGAAACCATCACGTGGACTAACCTATCAGCTTGAATGTTGTCTTCCAGTAGTAACTTGCTTGTATAACTCAGGTTTGCTCCATCAAAAATTTATTTTTTTAATTTGGGAATTATTGTCCTCCTCCAAGAACTCGCAGAAGATAGAAAAGAGAATATTTTTAGTAATAAGAAAACATTTAGAGCGTTAATCTATGATTTGCTTCAATTGCACCCCATGTTGGACAACTTAATTTTTGGTCCTGCGTTCAAGGACAAACTTTTATCGTTTCATATTATTGTCTCATTCTCTCCTTTGGGCAACCTCCTGGTGTTGTAGGTAGGAAGCTTGTGCTTTTCAGCCTTTTACATTTTCTCTGCTGTAATGAGCCCTCTTTATACCATGTATTCTGATTGCTCCCTATTTTATATTTTTATCTTCAGTCCCCTAGTCCTTTTATTGTTTTCTATTAATTTTTGTTGGTGACATCACTTTAAGGAATTCTAATTATCTTAATTTTGCAGCATGTTTGATGTGGATTCGAGGAATAATTTTATAACATAACAATTTCATTTCTCAGGCAGGTCAATGGACCATGGCTGCTAGCAGATGGTTTTCAAGAGGGATAGGGTTGTCTTCTCGGATACCTCAGGTCGATGGGCCAACCCCTGATGCTTATGATGATGCACTTTCTACACCAAATGTGAGCTGCTGCTTCTATGTTTCTTCTACACAATTATGCATGGAATTATTTGTTGTATTCTAACACTTTTTTTTTCTTTCTCGTTTTTTTTATTTTGGTCTTAAAGATGTACAACTACCAAGCAGGAGTTGCCACTGAGGACTACAACATAGTGAGCACGCCAGCTCCAAATGGTAAGAGTTCATGATTATTTCTGTGGGGCTAGATTACTTGGACTAATGTTGTTACTCTTAAACTGATGTTTGGACCCTTCTTTTTTGCATTTCTTTTTGGACCCACAAGCAGCAGCAACTCCTGCTGTTGCCACTCAGAATGACGAAGTAGATGAAGAAGATGAGGATGAATCAGATGGCAAGGATAGCGAGGAATTGAATGAGGATGATGATGATGACGATGTGGATGATGTGGACCAAGGGGACGACCTAAATACACAGCATTTAGTTCTGGCTCAGTTTGAAAAGGTAAGGCCATACAAATTAAAGAAAGAGATGACGAGGTATTGCTGCAAATTTCTTTTATTGTTTTGGACTGCTATATTTCTATCTATTTATTTATTTATTGAAAATGGGTATCAGACCTGTTATCTTAAGACTAACTAAGCATCATAATTGGCATGATATAATTTTGGTGGGCAGGTGACACGTACCAAGAGCAGGTGGAAGTGCACTTTGAAGGATGGTATAATGCACATAAACGACAAAGATATCCTGTTCAACAAGGTGTGTTTTATGGATTATGTGTTTTTTTTTTCTTCTAATTGTTGGATAAAAGATGGACGAAATAGTGATATTCGTCATATTTCATTCTTTCTTTCCTTATTAAGTTGATATTTATTTTCTTCAGGGAAATGGAGAGTTTGATTTCTGAGAGCCGAGGTTAGGGTTTGCATTTGGAGAGCAGCAAGTCCATATATGTGGGTGGGTGTGTCTTGTAGTGTACTATTATTAGTTATCAATTACTATTAAGTGAAAAACTCTGGTAGTAGAATGATGAGGTGCTCGATGGGATGGTTGGCCAGTTGTAGATAAAGGAGGGTTTTTTTTTCTCTGTCGCCGTAAATGGATGATGATGTTACTATTTTCTTTCTTTCTACATGGAAAGACTTTTACATTGGACTTATTTATTTGATGCTTTACTTATAAGCCGAAATCAAATAAGCAGGTTTAATCAAATAGTTTACCATCTTATCGTTACTTTGGCGTCATTATTTTGTGACTAATCGTGAGCTATTTTATATTTATTTTATTTATTATTTTTCCTTGAACTAAGTGTAAACACTTTCTTGAACGCCAACAGGCACACGCGCACACTTGTATAGGTACTTTTCCATCGTCGGTCAGTCACAAACTATTTCTAAAACTTGGTTATGTAGGCAATATTTTAAAGCAGTTTCAAACTTCTCAATTACCTGTGTAGCCATTTGAGTTGTAAGCTTGTTTTGTCCGGGTTTATGTTTGTTTTTAAAAATGTAGGGAAAAGTAGATTATATTTTACTTTCTGTATACATGTATAAGCGCAATTAAAGCACTTTCTATTTTATTTTTATTTTTTTGAAAAATATCTTCACAATTTTGAGAATCCTTGAGTTACAATATAAATTATTTTAGCTAACAATTCATATAAATTATTTTTAAATAAAACGTTATTTTTTTAAAATCACTACAATCATTAAGAAGGTTGCTCCAAGTATCATCATACTCTATTCGACGTGTAAGTCGCGAGTTTAACATTTCTTCCACGACTAAAGTCATGAGTTTTAACATTTTGGGATTCCCAATGCATATACTTTTTAAAAAAAAAGAAAAAAAAAAAAGAAGTAGTATCTGAAAAGCCTACTTTTATTTTTTAAAATTAATTTATTATAAGTAGGAGACATTCAAAAGGGAAAAAAAATGTTAATAATCTGGGGAGAGCTTTGCAATTGTAAAGAGAGAGAAAGAGAGAGAGAGAGAGAGAAGAGTGAGTAAAAATGTTGAAAATTCTGACATCTAAATTGATCAAATATACGCATGCAATAAATATCTTCAAATTTTATGATAATTACTGCGTGCCACTGTAAAAGGGTCGGAGGTTTGAATCAGAGAATATAGCAAAATCAAAGAGTAAATGAAAACTGCGAAGCTTCCTAGTTAATAAGAAAATGGCTAGAGGAGCAATTGCATGATTCTGTCCATTGCGGTTAATAATTGTGCAGTTTCACGGTTATTTTCAGTAAGGGCAACTCCATTTTGTGATTTTAGCCGTGGGATTAATTGGTTGACTTCAGTTTCACAACCAACTCTAAATGTGAACCTACTCCGTAATATATGAAATATGAATATGTGAATATTTGTTTTATGCTATTCTGGAGATTTTTTTGATGCTTTCAGAGTTCTAATGCGTAATGATGAAGTGAAGAATTGAATATCTATGGATGCAGTAGAAACGATTGAGAAAAAGCTCGTTAACTCAAAAGAGGGCATGCTCCCCCTCTCCACAAAAAAATAAAAAAAAGTCACTTTCGAGTAATCCAAAATGATATTCGAGAAAATTTTTGGGGAATATGTTTATTAAGGAATAAGATAAAGGTAAGATAGTTCCATTGGCTGATAAGTACTTAATTGAGGCTTTTATTAGATCAGCAAATGAGGATTCTATCAATAGAGGAAAATTTTATTGTTAGGCGGAGGAATTCATTTTTTTCTTTTTTCACTTATCTTGGTTAAAAACATTTAGTACTATTTGGATATAGAAAAAATCATATTTTGGTTTTTAAAGGTTGCATAGATTCATCTGCAATTAACTTTAGTTCAATGGTTTTAAGTGATAATGGATACCTGCTAGTATAAAAAATAGGCTTAAGTTATCTTGCACTAATTTCTGTACTATTTTACATACTTTTCCTTTGAGTAATTTAAATTTTCTTTGATATAAATATCGTGTTACTGATATATACTGATCTCAACTTAAAAAATATTATATTCACCATTCTCTCAAAGTCATATTTCAATTTTAAAAGTCAAAGATACTTAAAAAATGTTAATTTGACCAATGAAGCATTTTCTTATTTATATCAGTCTTACAATTACTATTTCACTATGTAATGATTAGAACATAAGATTTACTTATAAAAAATAATAGCCCAATAGTCAATGCATCAGTCGGATATAGATTCAATTGAATAAATATTCATCAGATAAAAAAAAAAGAAAAAAAGGTAATATTATTGATATACATACATTAGGCAAAAATATAGCCATATATAGAAAATGAGAATTGTAACAATAGAGAAATGACTTGCATTAGGTAAACTATGGAGAAATACATAATATTTTTATACACTATTTTCTCGTCATTTAGTTTTTCTTCAGTTGGGTTGGAGTATCCTTCCATTATTTTCTTTTTCAGTTACTGCAATATAAATTTATCATACAATTACTTATTAAATACGAAAAATTTACAGTGCAATACGAGCTATGAATACATAATATTTTTTTAGTACTATAAGATAGAATATTAACTTATGTTATTACATAATAACTTACTTTCACTAGCATCGGTAGAGATGGGAATATGTGATGATGGTTTTGTATCTGCAGTGGTGGGAGAGATTTGATTTTGTGTTGATGTCTTAGCAAACAATGCTGAAACTGTTTTGATAGTAGAGAAGGAAACTTGTGATGATGAATTTGCACTTGTATAATTTGGAATATTGAACAAGGATATATTTGTCTTTGTTGAGGGTTCTTCATTCCAAAAAATTGATGATACAACCTCTTTCATTTTCTCAACCATTCCCATATAATGACTGGGAGATATGTTTGGACTTATTGCATCTGTAATGATCTTAGAAAGCGTTTTTTCGTTTTCTCCTGGTTCAAACTTTTGAATCAAGTACTCCTTCACCGAAACGCCTTTATCCCATCTATGCAGGCTACTAGGGCTAAAAGCAGTAGAACCACTAGAGTTTTTAATGTCTGTTGTCTCAGGGGTTTCAACAGTCAGATTTGCAATCTTAGGAGCAAATGTTTCTTCTATCTCTACCTCATTGCTCACACTGCTCTCCAAAACATGTTTTTTGGATGGCGGAACAACTTGTTGAAAATGTTGCATTGGGACATGTTTGTAATTTTTAGGTGCCTGTTGCAATTCATACACTAAACACAAAGATTAGATGGTTTATGTGAATTTGACATTTTCTTAAGAAAATTTGTTCAAACGCCAATCAGGTTCGTTATAAAAATTAGAAAGATTACTTGGATATTCGGGGTGGTCAACATGTTTGTTGACGCCCCATTTAGGGGTGAAAGCACAACTAAGTGAGTCATCGTGATCATGGCCATGTCTTATGAACTTGTTGCTGAGATTGTGGCGCATTTTCTTAGCTCTTTCTTTGACTCTTGCGATAACATTTGATGATTTTCGGAGGGGTGAATGATCACCTTCATGATTTTGGTGTTTTCCAAATGTAGGCGAATAAGGACTTGATGGCCATGTTGTGGCTTCACCTACAATTAATATTATTACACAAAATGATATTTATTAATCATTACATCATTGATATACATCAAATAATCATTTACTTAAATACCTTGTAGGAGTTGTTCAAAAGTAGGGGAAGTTTGAGATTTGAGCGTTTCGGGTGATGACGGAGAGTTTTGAGTTGGAGGAGTTTTCGATTCCTCGGAATACCTTGTGGTACTATCTAGTTGAGCCATTAATGTAAACCACACTTGCAAATATTTACATATAGTTTATGAATCTTATTTTGTGACCTCTATTTCTTTTTGCATGTATTTTTCTGAAGGATGCAAATATACCTATGAAATCAACTAGCTCGAAAGAAAATATAAAGAGCAGAAAATTAATTAGTGCTCAGAAAAATATGAAGTTAGAAAATTAGGAGTTAAAAACCATTTATTTGAAAATTGAGTAATTTTAGATATATTTGACCAGGCCCTTAAACAACTACCACCTCTCCCTCCCTTTAGTAGTTAGCTAGCCTATTATCGTGGGATATTACTTGTTTCTCTCTACAAGACTTCTGGCACACCTTTGATTTTAAAAAAAAAAACCACATGTATTGTCAACTCAATTGTTTTTGGTATAAAGACGGATAACATTACATATGTCAAGAGTTAAAAGTGTTTTGGGGCCAAAATTCCAGTGCATAAAAAGAAAAGAAAAGAAAAGAAAAGAAAAGATAATATTATTTAAAAAAAAAAATACGCAAAAGTAAAAATAAAAATTTGAGCTAAGATGACTTTATACTAATGCTGATAAATGAAAATTGTCATACAAGCTATGCACAATATTGATAAAGTGATAAACTTAAAAAGAAGCAATTTTTATTATATTGATAATTTAATTTTAGAAAATTTTCTACTCAGCAATTTTTTTTTTCTTTTTCTTTCATCAAATTGATAATATTATTCTACAATTTGGAAGTAAACTTACAAATGTTGAGCCTATAAAAATTTAAAAGCATGATTTTTAAACACACAACTATTCTTATAAGATTAAAAAGTTGATCATGTATACATAAGCAATCGCACAATTATAACACCCATTAACAAACAAAGACAATTTAAAAAAAAAATATTTTTCACAATGTAAAATGATATTTACGAAAGAACTCCTCCACTGTCCCACTCATACTAATGCCAGAAATAACGGTGGTTGTTGTTTTCTACTTGAGAAAATATAAATTTTATTTTATTACCACTCGTGTGTATTAAAGTTTAATTATTTCTTGTATTTTGCTGTCTAATTATTTAATTTGTCTAATCTGTTTTAGAAAAAAACAACCGATGACCTATAAGACAAAATATTAAATTATAATTTATTATTATTTTTTTTTTTAAAGGGAGAGTGAGTATTAAATAATAATTTGAAATGTCAACTATCATTTGTTGTGGTACGTTGGTTGGTAGGCTCAATACTGACTGGTTAACTTCGAAATGGTGAATAAACGGGAATAAACTTGAAACTTTCTTGAAATGTTATTTTACTACCGAGTCAAATCAAATGCATTAAAAAGACGAACGATACATATTTGTTTGGTATAAAAAATTTTAAATTATTTTTTAAAAAATAAGATATAATCGACACCTGTTTTAATGCAGATTTCCACCCAACACCAAACCTGCAACAAGTCTCCATTCTGGTACTCTCTTGTCCCCAAATGGCGATAAGCCCCGTCACGGGAAACCTCATTTCCCTTAGTCTCACTTCTTCAGTAAACCCCCACCGCAAATCCACCTCCGCCACCACTTGCATTTCCACCATCAAATACGAATTCTCCTCCCAAAACCCTAAACCCTCGATCACTACGCCTCAGAAACCCTCCATTTCTTCTCCCCTCAAAACCCCCCTTTCCTTCACCGCCCTCTCCGTTGCCTCTTGCCTTCTCATTCACCAAATTAGCGGCGGCGGTGGCAATTCGGGTGGTGGAGGATCTGGTGGCGGCGGCGGCGGCAGTGGAACAGGAGGAGCTGGGGGCGGCAATTTCTGGTCTAAATTATTCGCAGCCAATGCCAAAGACGACGAATCACAATCACAGGAATGGGATTCACATGGCTTACCGGCCAACATTGTAGTCCAGCTCAACAAACTCAGTGGATTCAAGAAATACAAGATTTCGGATATTTTGTTTTTCGATAAGCGAAGATTTACTAATGTTGGTACCGATGACTCGTTTTACGAAATGCTGTCGCTCCGATCCGGTGGCATCTATACCAAATCCCAGCTCCAGAAAGAGCTAGAAACCCTAGCCACTAGCGGGATGTTTGAAAAAGTTGATCTTGAAGGCAAAACTAACCCAGACGGAACCCTTGGGATCACAATAGGTTTTCTTGAAAGTACTTGGCAGAGTGCTGATAGGTTTAGGTGTATAAATGTGGGTTTAATGCCGCAGTCCAAACCTATAGAAATGGACCCCGATATGACTGAGAAAGAGCAGCTTGAGTATATGAGGAGTCAGGAGAAGGATTATAAGAGGAGGATGGAGAGGGCGAGGCCGTGTATGTTGCCGTCTTCGGCGCAGAGGGAGATATTGAGTATGTTGAGGGACGAAGGGACAGTTAGTGCCCGGTTGTTGCAGAAGATTAGGGATAGGGTACAGAAATGGTACCATGATAATGGGTATGTGTGTGCTCAGGTAGTGAATTTCGGGAATTTGAATACGAGGGAGGTTGTTTGCGAGGTGGTTGAAGGGGATATTACACAGTTGGTGGTACAGTTTCAGGATAAGCTTGGGAATGTATGTGAGGGGAATACTCAGTTTGGAGTTGTCAGGAGAGAATTGCCCAAGCAGGTAATCAGTAATCACTCATTATGTTTTTCTATATCAGATTTTGCTTGATGAGGTTTAGCTTCTTACTTTTTTGAAATTATTCCGTGGGTTTTGCATGATTAATTGTGTATATGTATACTTGATTGTTTTCATGGTTCTGTTTCAATAACTTTGCAGTTTGAATTGTGATTAGATTGATTTTGGCCCTAGTCATGGCATCTTAGGCCTTTTGTTTACTTGTCAGAATGTAATGCACTATCTTTTGCAGTTATCTAAGTAGACTGACTGTAACTTTTATGTGTATAAACTACTCCTACGTATTAGCTCTTTAGCCAACATACAATAGGTGTGCTCTTCTACTTATTTTGGGGATCTAGAGTGAGCACAATGCTCTTTTCTCAGAGAGAAGTTTTCATTTTTTGCTTTGTTGCAAAATGGGATAACTTTCCTTGTTTATGTATGGGTCTCTTTCAGTGGGTACCTGATGTAGGACAAGTCCGTGGAACTATTAAGCCCAATTAAAAAGCTCCAGTAATAGTATTTTGGTACTTATATTTAATTAAATAGTTTAGAATTATTATTATTTTGCATTTTAACTATAGCTTAGCTTATTTCCCAGGTTAGAGTTTCTATTTAATAATTGTAAGCTCTCATTAGTAAGTGATGAATTATTATGAGAATTATTTGTGTTATCAATTGCATATCTCTCTCCTCTCTCTTATCGCTCATCTCTCTTCTCGCTCGTCTCTCTTGTTCTAATTCTTTCTCAAAACCATAATCATAATCTCTGTCTCTATCATCTGGTATCAAAGCTAGTCTCTACTTCAGAAGAAAGAGAGATCACAGAAAGGAGAAGAGGAAGAAGAAGAACTAGACGTTGTTACAGTCTCACTGGACCAACCAATCCCCTTTAACCAATCCCCTTTATTGCTTCTGTTGTGTGTACACGTGAGTGGAATCATTGGTGAATGAAGTACTTAAGGCCCAAATAGTCCAACTCACAACCACTATTATGGCTATGCGTAAAGATAAAAAGAAAGTTGATATTAGTCCTCCAGGTTCACCCAACGACTCCGAATCTGACGGCTCACAACAAGGATTGAACTTAGAGATAGGAGTACTAGAAGTTGCAGAATATTATGTTGATTAAGATGCTAATGTGTTCTTAGATTGGATGCATAGCTTGAATAACTTATTTCGCTGGTACAAGCTAACTAATGAGTGGAAACTGATATTTGTGGAGACAACGTTAAGAGGTATAGCTCATATTTAGTGGATCAATATAAGAAGAGTGGAGTTACGCTTATACAAAGATGGAGGAAAATGAAAGATGCTTTAGTTCATCAATTCAAACTCGTTGATTACAAATAGAGAGCATCTCTCCAATTCACGAGGAAGATTACGGCCGTAAATCATATTTACAACCATAATTACGGCCTTAATTATGACCGTAAATCCTTGTGCATATATTTTTGAAAAAGTTGATCTTGAAGGCAAAACTAACCCAGACGGAACCCTTGGGATCACAAAAGGTTTTCTTGAAAGTACTTGGCAGAGTGCTGATAGGTTTAGGTGTATAAATGTGGGTTTAATGCCGCAGTCCAAACCTATAGAAATGGACCCCGATATGACTGAGAAAGAGCAGCTTGAGTATATGAGGAGTCAGGAGAAGGATTATAAGAGGAGGATGGAGAGGGCGAGGCCGTGTATGTTGCCGTCTTCGGCGCAGAGGGAGATATTGAGTATGTTGAGGGACGAAGGGACAGTTAGTGCCCGGTTGTTGCAGAAGATTAGGGATAGGGTACAGAAATGGTACCATGATAATGGGTATGTGTGTGCTCAGGTAGTGAATTTCGGGAATTTGAATACGAGGGAGGTTGTTTGCGAGGTGGTTGAAGGGGATATTACACAGTTGGTGGTACAGTTTCAGGATAAGCTTGGGAATGTATGTGAGGGGAATACTCAGTTTGGAGTTGTCAGGAGAGAATTGCCCAAGCAGGTAATCAGTAATCACTCATTATGTTTTTCTATATCAGATTTTGCTTGATGAGGTTTAGCTTCTTACTTTTTTGAAATTATTCCGTGGGTTTTGCATGATTAATTGTGTATATGTATACTTGATTGTTTTCATGGTTCTGTTTCAATAACTTTGCAGTTTGAATTGTGATTAGATTGATTTTGGCCCTAGTCATGGCATCTTAGGCCTTTTGTTTACTTGTCAGAATGTAATGCACTATCTTTTGCAGTTATCTAAGTAGACTGACTGTAACTTTTATGTGTATAAACTACTCCTACGTATTAGCTCTTTAGCCAACATACAATAGGTGTGCTCTTCTACTTATTTTGGGGATCTAGAGTGAGCACAATGCTCTTTTCTCAGAGAGAAGTTTTCATTTTTTGCTTTGTTGCAAAATGGGATAACTTTCCTTGTTTATGTATGGGTCTCTTTCAGTGGGTACCTGATGTAGGACAAGTCCGTGGAACTATTAAGCCCAATTAAAAAGCTCCAGTAATAGTATTTTGGTACTTATATTTAATTAAATAGTTTAGAATTATTATTATTTTGCATTTTAACTATAGCTTAGCTTATTTCCCAGGTTAGAGTTTCTATTTAATAATTGTAAGCTCTCATTAGTAAGTGATGAATTATTATGAGAATTATTTGTGTTATCAATTGCATATCTCTCTCCTCTCTCTTATCGCTCATCTCTCTTCTCGCTCGTCTCTCTTGTTCTAATTCTTTCTCAAAACCATAATCATAATCTCTGTCTCTATCATCTGGTATCAAAGCTAGTCTCTACTTCAGAAGAAAGAGAGATCACAGAAAGGAGAAGAGGAAGAAGAAGAACTAGACGTTGTTACAGTCTCACTGGACCAACCAATCCCCTTTAACCAATCCCCTTTATTGCTTCTGTTGTGTGTACACGTGAGTGGAATCATTGGTGAATGAAGTACTTAAGGCCCAAATAGTCCAACTCACAACCACTATTATGGCTATGCGTAAAGATAAAAAGAAAGTTGATATTAGTCCTCCAGGTTCACCCAACGACTCCGAATCTGACGGCTCACAACAAGGATTGAACTTAGAGATAGGAGTACTAGAAGTTGCAGAATATTATGTTGATTAAGATGCTAATGTGTTCTTAGATTGGATGCATAGCTTGAATAACTTATTTCGCTGGTACAAGCTAACTAATGAGTGGAAACTGATATTTGTGGAGACAACGTTAAGAGGTATAGCTCATATTTAGTGGATCAATATAAGAAGAGTGGAGTTACGCTTATACAAAGATGGAGGAAAATGAAAGATGCTTTAGTTCATCAATTCAAACTCGTTGATTACAAATAGAGAGCATCTCTCCAATTCACGAGGAAGATTACGGCCGTAAATCATATTTACAACCATAATTACGGCCTTAATTATGACCGTAAATCCTTGTGCATATATTTTTTTTCCTACTTCGATTTCTGGCGATCTTTGTCCTTCCGGGATTAAATCTAGACTTGATTTTCGTACAAATAAGTTTCTTTTAGGCCCAAATCACTACAAAACAAGTCTAATAACAAGGATAATAAAGCCAAACCATGCAATTTTAATGATAAATCAAAAGAATATCCATTAAAATATTATATTAATTAAGCACTTATGAATTTTATAACAACATTTGAATGAAAATTATTATCTTCTATGTTAACATTTGACTTGGTTTAATGTTTTTTGTAGTTGTTACTGTTTGACTTGGTTTAATGCAGGGTTGTTGACTGGTCGGTGAAAAGTGCAAGTATACACCAGTTAAGTTATAGTATAAAAAGTTATTGATCCCACGAGGAATTGTAATTTACTAACTATGTACCACTTAGATAATTATTCACTAATCTAATCAATTAACAAAGATTTGATTTTTATATAATTAAACTACTAAACTAATTACTAAATAAATCTAAATTAGGGTTTTACATAAAATAAGAAAGAATGCTAAGATTTTGATTTCACTTACTCATTCATAATTAAAGCCAATTGTTTTACCATGCAAGTTATAAATTATGTCTGTTGTGACAGTAGAATTTTTCAATTTTAGATATCCTATCTCTATGTGTAACATCCCTAATTCAACTTATCAGTCCTACAGTCTCTATGCGAGATTTAAACAATTTGAAAAGCATTAAGTTCTTTGGAAATTTTCGAATTCATATTACTGCTGAAATCGCACAAGTCACCTTGAACTATCTCTAGCAAAGTTTAACCTATGGTTATGTCTCAATTTGCACTCATTAATCTTCTCCTCTCGGTCCTTCAATTATATGACAAAAGATCATCTAAATAGTAGCTAAGTATTTAGAAGCATTAAACTCATAAAATATATCTCACAACAAATAGATATATAAAAAGTATGATAAAAACGATAACTTTAATTATTCATGAGTATGATCCATTTAGTCTTAGCATAAAAAAAA
This sequence comes from Pittosporum tobira, assembly GCA_032359685.1. Classification (NCBI taxonomy): domain Eukaryota; kingdom Viridiplantae; phylum Streptophyta; class Magnoliopsida; order Apiales; family Pittosporaceae; genus Pittosporum; species Pittosporum tobira. Next base: position 24,177 of record JAUMHB010022697.1, read on the forward strand.
TTAGAACATGACTATTCTATAAAATACAATAGAAAAGATAGAAAAACCCATAAGAAGTCGGCTAGATGTCTTCGTGTAGTAGCCCTTTCGGTCTTTCACCTCCTTGAACTCCTGATTTTCTCTCGATCGTATGCTGTAAAAAAAGTATATTTTTCAGAGTTAGGAGGGGGTTTATATAAATTAGGTTTGCCGTCTTTCAGTCCAAGTCTAAGTCTTTAGAAAAGCCCAAACGCGTAAGTCAAAACTTTCCGAAAAAGTCAACCGAAATCGCGTAAAATCTCACGGGCCATCTTACTAATAACTTTACGGCCGTATGACCATCCTTACGATCAAGCTTACGGCCATAAGCTTGACCGTAAACTCCCCTGAATGTTGGTTTTTGCTTCCTGTTTCGGTTTTGACAATCATTGTTCGTCCAAGATTAGGTCAAACTTGATTTTTTTTTCGAAATAGGCATTTTTCAAGCCCAATTCTCTGCAATACAAGTCCAATAACCATAGACACAATCTAATCTCTTGGATTAATTATATGTTAGTCCAAAAAAGAATATATAAGCCTAATCCATGCATTTTCATAGCAAATTAAGAGAATAATTGTAATAAAATATAAATATAAAAAGTATTGATCAAATACTGTCGGGTTTCAGATCAAAAAATCGATACGGAATTTAAAAATAATTTATCCGATTCCCAGGAGCCATGCTTATATTGAAACCGAAATAGAAGATCAATTATACCTGAATGAATTTCGATGGAGATGAGAAGAACAACTGCGTTTGGATTAACGTGTCAATCGTCACGCTTCTACTGGTATCCACACACGAACTGAGCCCGAGCCTTGTGCGTGCTAGTGCAATTCTCTGGTTTTCTTTTCTCTAAGTCTCTCAACCTCGCGGTAAATAGGGTTAAACAAAAAAGCGTATATATCTCCTTTTATAATTTGCCCCTTTTAATCAGAGATACAAGAGAACAAAGAAACCCTAGCTGTCCGACCCAATACATTATAATCCCAGTTAGTTTAGTATGCGACCCTGTAGGTTCACATAACATTAACAGTAGGCCAAAATTTTTTTTTCGGCCCACAAGTTATAAATAGCCTCTAACAAGACATTATAATTACCTAAGTTATGTGAATGTCGATTTTTCCGACACAATCTTATCTACAACTAATAATATAGTACAATTTATGATTGGATCCTTGGGCATATTACTAACAATCTCCCACTTGCATTGGAACCAATTATCCATGTGTAATCCTTTTATCACAAGATATCACGATTGAACATAAGGCAAGAATACTATCATCCTTATATGGTTCAATCTCATGTTTTCCAATACC
>JAUMHB010022708.1:6239-25507 GCA_032359685.1 Pittosporum tobira
TATATTTTCCAACATATTAATTATTGAAAAATTAGAATAACAATTTTCAAAAAATATTTTTTCCCTTTATCAATGGAACCTTAGCGCAAGAATCGGACACGAACTCACTTCAAAAGTCAACTATTTTAAAGTTAATTTTATTTATTAATTAATTATTGTTATGAGTTAAGTATAATAATTGTATCAACATATTTTAAAACATTAGTCAATAAACACTTATTTTTAGCTAAAAAAAAATTAATTAACAAATAAATTATAATTTATTTTGAAATAAACTGTGCCAAACAAGCTGACATGTGTCACAATAAGTTTATGTTTAATCCTAAAAGCATGATTACTCTATTTATACACCGTAAACTCTCAAATAAATAAATGCAGAATAGAATAATATTGCCTACAAAAAGTCCAAAATTAGGTGTTTGACCTCGAAACTTTTTCAAATTTCAATTTTAATTAGTCAGCTTTAATCAAAAGAAAAAGTTATGATGTTATGAAATTTGAATATAATCAAAATTTTAATTAATTAAAGACTAAAAACTCAATTTGAGTTACTTCATGGAACAATTTGACTTTCGCAGCTAATCCAGCTTATGGTTCCATTACAGGGTAATTTACTAAAGAATAATACCCTATATTCTGTCATTTTCAGCTATACTCCGTTTTTGGATCTGAGAGCAAAGCAAAGCGAAGCATAAACAGACTAGGCTCTCTCTCTTGCTCCATCTTCTATCCATAACCGTGATTAATAAGAGAGAGCAGCCAAATTTAACTGCTTTTAAACACCCTTTCTATTTTCAGAAACAAACACCTCCATTTACTCCACCCAAAAAGTAACCTTTTACTATCTCTATAATTTGCATACTGTTTTCTCTCGACAGAACTTTGTGTTAACCGAATTTCAAGGTTTTCCAGGTAACTAATTTGTCAGCTTATGTGTGAATAGTAGATACGTAGGTCAGTATTTGGAAGCTACCAAGTAAAAATATAGGTTTGGTAATTAGGTAGCAGTCGTCTTAGTATCTGTATCTGGTTTGTGGCTGGATTTTGTGGTGGGTTCATTTGAGGTAATTCCCAGTTTCCCATATTCAAATTCGATGACTGGTTATGGGTTTGGCCATTTCTTGGATTTTTTTGATTTTTTTAATTATTTGATAAGAGAATGATGCTATGAATCTGAGTTGGGTGCTTTCTGTTTCGTTGATTAGAAACCGTGGCCTTTTGTTTGCTCGGCGAGTTTTGCGGTTTAGAGTGAGACAGACTCCGTGAGTTATCTGATTGAGGTCAGTGTGCAGGGCTTTTTCTTTTGTTTGAGTATGCAGAAACTTGTAGGCGGTTCCAATTGTTTATAGATTGAATTTGATGTTATTTTTTGACCGAAAATATTGGGCGTGTACAGTTAGTTTTTCTATATAAAGTGGCATGTTGTATGCAGGTTTTGTGCTTCAATTGAGGAAGTTGAGTTCTTTATTGGTTGATATGAAGGAGTTTCTTTGAGTGAAGTATTGGTGAGGTTAGTGGTGGTAGAGAGGTTTGACTTGAGGGTTTTAAACTTTTATGAACGTAATGTTCAAATACTGGGTTCTTGGTGTTCAACTTGGTGAAGACTTTAGGGACGGAGATATCTTGGTGAAGGAATATCTTTTCAAAGAATTCTAGTATTCGGTACTTCAATTTGTTTTTTGTCTTTGTTTTCTTAGAAACTTTGAAATGGAGTATCCATTTCCATCACAGGAAAAGAGTCTTAGTTACTGGGGTTCTCCTGGAGCTCAAATTGATGATGGTATGTCATCATTGGATGATGTTACAAGATATTCTGATTTGGAGGATCCATTTAATAGTGTTGCAGACCTCATGAATTTCGATGCATATGCCGGATGGTGCAGCAGCCCTTCAAATGCAAATCAGATGTCTGGGCCTTGTTCATTTGCTCCACATAATCCGTTGTCTACAAATTATACACCCGTAGATCCTTTGGACTTCCCTGAACAAAGTTGTGGAAGCTTTTGCATGCCTCCTGGTGATGTAGTCAGAAGTTCTACCAATCATGATGAAGAAATGGTGTATGACCAGATGGAATCCCAAATTGTTTTTCCATTACATTCTGCTGATGGGGATGACTCAGGTGCAAAACGAAGCAGCGTATCTTGTCCGCAAAACAACATTTTGGACATGAGGAATTGGACCATCCCACGGCCACTTGAAACACCTCTTGCGGAAAAGATGCTCAAGGCATTATCTTTGTTCAAGGAGTCATCAGGTAGTGGAATTCTGGCCCAAGTTTGGGTCCCCGTTAAGCACAGAGATCACTATAGGTTAAGCACATCGGATCAACCCTACTTGCTTGATCAGATGCTGGTAGAATATCGTGAAGTCTCTAGAGGATTCACCTTTGCTGCAGAAGTGAGACCAGGATTATCTCTTGGGCTTCCTGGCCGCGTATTTGCCTCCAAAATACCAGAGTGGACCTCAAATGTAGCATACTACAATAAGGATGAATACTTGCGGGTACATCATGCGGTAAACCATAAAGTTCGTGGTTCTATTGCCTTACCTATTTTCAGCGGTGATCCCAAGAAAGCATCATGTTGTGCGGTGCTGGAACTTGTCACTTTGGAAGAAAAATCCAATTTTGATTCCGAGGTTGAACATGTTTGCCGTGCATTCCAGGTTTGGTATTCCTTTAATGTCTTTACAATTCGAAACCTCCCATGTTCTAGTTTAGGCTATGCTATTATGCCAATTCAAAGGCAAAGTCTTACTAGTCTGTTACCGTTAGATATTTGTCATGTCTGACAGTTATTGAATATATAATACTAATCTAAAAGAAAAACCATATATTGGCATGAACTAGCTGAAACTGTTTATCTTGCATGCTTAACTGTGTTTATCTCGCATGCTTAACTGTGTTTGGAACTGCAAGTATTTGTCATTGCATTTTATAATGTGTTGTTTGAATTGCTTGAAATGGTGGCAGTTCCTTATAACGTGCCAGTCAATTCCCGTAAAACATGTGAGTTTTGTGATATTGCGCATACTTATGTATGTAGTTGTCAGTTTTTAATATAGCTGTCAGATTGCCAAAAACCTAAAAAAGTTATTCATCTAGACTCCAGAGCTTAGGGTTTTTCTTTTGGCATCTTTGAGTTTCCTTGTTCTTCAATGCTAGAAGATCTAGAGAGTCAAAACATCTCATATTTGTCAACTATAAGTATTGGAATTGATGTTTCCATAAGGCTCCCCCTCACATGTGGGTGGGATCCAGTGATCTACATACTATTCATGTGAGGAAAGCCTTGTGGAAATAAAGCTTCCCTAAATATTCAGGAGATTGTTTAGTTACTACGTCAACCTCTCTGTTTAAATTTGTTGCATCTGTTGCAAAAGGAAAAAGAAAAAGGTCTTTTTTTACTTTGTTTCAATCTGCTGCGATCTTCACATTTTTCTTCTTTCAGCCATGTATTTCAAGGCTGTAATTCTATTTAAAAATGAAAACAGTCCATCCTTCTTTTTTTTCAAGTATTGCATTCTTTTTGTGGAGGGAATGGAAGGGGACGGGTTGAAGCATAAAAACGAACATGTGCGGGCTTTGGTATTTCGCAGCATCTTAGTAATTTTTATGCAATACACATCTGACTCCCCCCACCCCACAACCAAAAAAAAAACAAAAAACAAAAAACAAAACCAAAACACCCCCCTAAAAGAATTAGAGGGTGTTAATCCATTTTACTCATTCCAGAAGTTAGGGATACATTTCTAATTTTAGACTATAAAGTAACATGAAGTTCTCAACATGTCATTATTATATTCGAAATAGATTGAGTATTGTCATGACGTTGAACCAGAAAAAGAATACTGTCATGACATCACTACTATATTTATATTAGGAGTATGTTTGTAAAATAAAATTTTCATTAGAATTCGTCGCTTTAGATATCTCTCTAATTTTGGAAGGGAGGGACTATAGTTTGTGGACCTCCCTTACTAGCCTTAGACTCTTCATCCATGTCACTTCATGAAGTAAACTTGAAATTTGTTGTCCTTGAATTCTCGGCAGGCCAAGACCGCTTCCATCTTGTAATATCTGCATTATGAAGTAAGAAATAATTATACAATTACAGGAAAATAGATGGTCTGTATCGACATATACTTAAGGATCTTCAGGAATGCATGAACCTATTGATAAAATTTGTTTTGTTGAGAATGATTTCTTCTGTCTTAACTCCTATTCCTGCCATCTGCAGGCTGTGAATCTAAGGAGCACTGCACCTCCCCGATTTTATCCCCAGGTATAATGATTAATCTTTATTTTGTCAACTCAACAATTGATAATTTGAAAGGATAAATGGATAAGCTTTGTAATTTTTACATTCTAAATTTAGCTTTTTTTCTGTGATCATTCATTTATTTTGCAGTTCCTATCAAAGAATCAGAGGGACACTTTGGCTGAGATAGCTGATGTTTTACGAGCTGTATGCCATGCACATAGATTGCCCCTTGCTCTAACATGGATTCCCTGTACTTGCAATGAGGGTACCGGTGATGACATCATTAAAGTACATGTTAGAGGGTATAGCAAAAACTCAAACGAGAAATCTGTACTTTGTGTCGAGGATACTGCATGTTATGTGAATGATAAAGAAACACAAGGATTTGTGCATGCTTGTGCTGAACACTATCTTCAAGAAGGGCAAGGAATTGCTGGAAAAGCCCTTCAATCCAATCATCCCTTCTTCGTCCCAGATGTAAAAGAATATGATATAAGTGACTACCCGTTAGTTCATCATGCTCGCAAATTTGGGTTAAATGCGGCTGTAGCGATCAGGTTAAGGAGCACCTATACTGGAGATGATGATTATATTTTAGAGTTCTTTCTTCCGATTAGTATGAAAGGGAGTGCGGAACAGCAACTCCTTTTGAACAACCTCTCCTGTACTATGCAGAAGATCTGTAGGAGTTTGAGGACGGTTTCTGATGCAGAAGTACTTGGATTTCACAAGCGTTTTACCGATTTGCCACCAGGGGCATTGTCAAGAAGTGGCTCCCAACAGGAAATGTTCAATAGCAATATAAATTCGAGTGATCGAGTGCCCACAGAAATATCTGAGTCATCACATGTGAGAATGGAAGCTGATGGTCCTCCTCAACAGGTATCCTTTTTTTCTTTTCTCTTTTCTGACCTATGTGAGGAATTCATATGTTTAGTCTCTAATAAGAAATAAAAATTAGAAAATTATTTACTTGAACCCATAGTTGTCAAATTGTGAATCGTAGCGTGTATCGTATATTGCTTTGTGAATTGTATCGTAAGATACAGAAAGTAATACGAAAAGTAATGCAAAACACATTAATTGCATATCTAACATACAGAGAACTGAGTTTATTAGACAGTAAAGCATATTAGCTTAAGTTTAATGTTGAACTAGTGAAATAAATCTAGAACAAGCTTTAAATATTTAAATTACAATATAAAAACTCTAGAGGCTTAATTTATGCAGTAAATATTACTTACTACAATTTATAAATGTACAAGAGAGGAGAAACGTAACTTTATAAGTATAGAACTTATAATAAAATTAAGTCCCAAATTACAAAGTGGAGAGCAGAAGTAACTCTAAAGATAATTGAAACTTCTAATGTGTCTTAAGACTTACCGTATGAAATTTGCGAATGCCTCTTCTGATAGGAAAAAAGAGCTTTAATGTTTTTTCTCTTATAAGGCTGGTCTCTAACCTAAAAATGTTTCATTACCACATTGTAAATCATGTTCTATGTAGTCGTAAGATATGTAACATGTACCATTAGTTACGGTGCGATTTAAGATTTCTTCATGGTATACATCGCTTGCCCTTGTATCCTAAGATACTATGCTTGAACCAATTCAAGAATCTGTCATTAACATCATGCACTGTGATTAGAACTGGATAAATATTCGATGGTGTGGAGTCCTGCGCAACTCCATGAGATTTTTACTTATGATTGCCATAGAACCCAAAAAACACTTACAAAACTAGCTAACAGGAGGTTATGTAGAAATATTATATAGTTCTTTTCCATTTTATGAAAAAAAGACTCCGTACTATTCATACTTGTTATGTAGTTTCTTAGTTTCTTGGTACTTCATTTCAGTGGCTTGTATAATTAACCTCTTACTGATTCTTTTCTATAATGTAGACAATGACTCGACCAAAGAAACAGATAGAGAAAAAACGAACTACAGCGGAGAAGAATGTTAGCTTTACTGTTCTTCAGCAGTATTTCCCTGGGAGTCTTAAGGATGCTGCTAAAAGCCTTGGCGGTGAGATTCTAGTCCGTATGTCATAAAAATAGGAAGGTGATATTTGCAGTCCATTCTTTATCAGTTGCACTCCACTGCAAGGTTAAAATGATGCAAATTTTGTTCTATGGTGTACTGTGGAGTGCAATTGGAAAAATTTGGAGTTCAATTATCACTTTCCAAATTTTTTTTTGGAGAATATACATTAGATGATGTTTTCACGTTTCTCATGTTACATTGATGCCTGTATTCTCATATAACCGGTTACTGAAGAAATTTCTAAAAATTTGAGTGAAAGGCTGAGTTGTAATTCTTTATTTTATGCCTTTTGTAGTTTGCCCTACTACCCTGAAAAGAATATGCAGACAACATGGGATCTCAAGATGGCCGTCCCGAAAGATAAACAAGGTCAACCGTTCTTTAAGGAAAATACAAAATGTGCTAGACTCTGTTGAGGGGGTCGAAGGAAGATTGAAATTTGATCCAAGTACTGGGGGGATAGTGGCAGCTGGCTCCATCATCCATGATTTCAATACACCAAAAAGTTTTCTCCTTTCAAGCAAAAGTGTTGCTCCAAAAAATAATGACTTAGTATCCCATGACGCAATCTTGGTTCCTCCGGCATCTTTTTCTGATGGGAAAGATTCTGCTGTGAAGGTGGAAAATGAGTTTTATATGGGTGGAAACCAAGAAACATCACCCAATAGTTTACTTTCTGATCGTCTTGATAACTCCAACTTGGCTGAACTAGAGGCGAGGCCATCACACCCAACTATTTCTGACCCTATGTATTGGACTTGCTCTGAAAATGCGTCATTGGGATCTTACTTTCCGAGAGGAAGTAAAAGTCAGGGTTTAGACACAAGTGATTTGAAATTAGAGAAAAAACCTGATTCCCAGTTTATTTCTCGGAGCTTTAGCACCATAGCTGCTCCTAATGAGAAGATGGACCTCACAATGAATGCTGAAATTGGAGTGGATACCGATGATGGGGTTATTGAACATAACCAGCCCACTACTTCAAGCATGACGAACTCTTCAAATGGGTCAATGGTAAACGGCAGTTCATCGAGCTCGCCAAGTTTTGGTGAAAGGAAGAGTTCACAAACTGGAAAACTCACTGTTAAAGCAACCTATAAAGAAGACACAGTAAGGTTCAAATTTGAGCCTTCTGCCGGGTGCTTTCAACTGTACGAAGAGGTTGCAAAGAGGTTCAAATTGCAAACGGGGACTTTCCAGCTCAAGTATATGGACGATGAAAACGAATGGGTGATGTTGGTAAATGACTCTGATCTGCACGAGTGTCTTGAGATATTGGAGTTCCTTGGCACTAGCAATGTGAAGCTCCTAGTTCGTGATGCACCTTTTGCGATCGGGAGCTCTGGCGGTAGCAACTTCTTGCCTGGAGCTTCTTAATTTTGGAAGAGATTTCAATGTCCGGTTGCCGGCTCATATATATATATATATATAGCTGCGTTGTGTATTGCTAGAAGCCTAGAAGTATTAGAAGCAGTTGCAGGTGGAAAAAGCTGGGAGATGACTTCTCCTACTGGTCTGTATATTACTCGTATAATATTCATAAATGTCAGCAGTAGTGAAAAGCATTTAGCTTTTTAATATTTTGTCAGCCATGATTTATTAATGCTAGGTTGTTATCTCACTGGAAATCATTTAGCATCATTTTTTTTTTACCTATTTTGTTTCAAATGGGAGTTCATTTAGTCTTCCTAATCATGTTTAGGTCAGGAATTTGGTTATGTAACATTTATACAATTATTTTTCCATAATTATTTTGTGCGATCAAAGTGTTTGAATGAAAAATTTATATAAATTTTGAGTTCAATAATAATTACAAATTTTTAAGAATATTTATATATAATTTGTTATATGATTATATGTAGTTAGCTAGTCTAATTTATAACGTGTTTACAACGAAAATAGTGATCGTGAGTCCACATTATTATATATACAAGTCTTGATTCTTTTTATAATTTATATATATTTGACAAGGTATTATTTCTCACATTTAGTCATTCACACTCCCAAAAAATAAAAATAAATTTGAGTCCTACACTTATTTGAAAATGAACATTATAAATTATTATTTTTCTTTGAAAAAATAAAATAATAATTTCTAGAAGTTAATTTATAAAATTCCAAATAAAATTGATGTCAATTAATTTCATTTATAAAATCACGATGCTGTAAATTACTAAATTGCTCAACGCTACAAAAGCAATTCATAGAAATTTTATTATTTTGAATAAATATATATTGATTTAAAAAAATTATTATTATTATTTTTTAAAAGAGACGAATGTATTTTAGACATTCTTTTACTTATTGTATGTATATACTCCCTTTTTATTTCAAGACAAGATGTGTTTCATTAAAAAATATTTATTAACTTTAATTTAATAATATAAGTTATGTTTATCTTAAATATAATAATGGTTGCTCACTTTCTCATTTTCTATTTTTGTTTTGGAGAACTCCATCGTCCCCTTCCTCTAAACCCTAACGAGAATTACTGTGCTGTGTTTCTCTATACCCTGATAGAATTTGCTCTTCGAAGCTCATTTATGCTTTAATCTCACAAGGAGTTGCGTGGTTTTGTTTGTAAGAGACTTTGTTGGCGTTTGAACACAAAAATCTTCTCTCCTTTTCCAGTTTCTCGCTATTCCGAGAAGAAAAGAATGGAATTCGTTTCCGAAGACGTGAAATCGTTGATGGCACAATTTAAGGATCAAGAGAAGCAGCTTAATCTCAAACGAAGGTCAATTTTCGCCCCTTTTTTTTTTTTTTGGTTGGGAAAAATAAAAATTATGTATGTGGTTGCAATTTATATCTAGTATTAATTAGAGGTGAGTAACTCCGTGAGCAAATGAAGGGGGTATAAAATAAATTTCTTAATGAGATGATAATGAGCTAGTTAAGTAATACACCCTAAATATATATAGTGAAACAATGTAGTATTATTATTATTATTATTAGTAGTAGTACTAGCTCCAAATATAAAACTACGTATTAGGGGAAGAACTGATTGGTTGAATATTTTGCTTGCAGGTGGTTAGCAGGACTTCCTATGTCCAAATCTGAAGTAAAGAAATTGGTAGGATCCAAGTCCAAAAGTAACAGGTACTGTCTGCGAATTCATTTTTTATTTTTAAGTAAGTGAGTCATTCATATATTTCGATCAATTAACTTTTTGATTTTGATGTTGGTCCTATTTAGTCAATGTCGAATTTCATCAAGATATTTTAGCAGTCCAACTCTGAAACTTAAAGTCATGGATAAGTTTTGGGTAATTATGTTGATGAAATAATATCTAGGCGTGTTAACTCAAATTCAGTTTGATAAATATATTTTGCCTAGTTTTTGTTAACTAAAATATCAAGGAGGCTCTTATTTTTTCTTTTCTTTTCTTTTCCTCAGTGACTTACTTTTTTATATGCTCCAAAGTATTTTTCATTTCGTTCATAAGGTCTTTTGTCTGGGTAGTTGTTAGTTTGTTTGAACTATTTCTTATGTGTTGTTCTTCTTTTTTCAATTAATACTTGCAGGACTATTCCTGAATCGCTGCTTAGGGAGGATGATGTAAGTATTTTAACTGTTTAAGATTTATTGGTAAATGTAGTGCTAATGAGACCTTAAGTGGGAAAATAATTGATAAATTCAATATTAGTATTGGTTAACTGAAAAATTGATAGAAAACATGTTTTGCCAGGGGGATTATGATGCTATTTTACTATCTGATGTAAATGTACTGGGGATTTGTTTGGGGCACGTTAAATGTTCCAGAGCTCTATAGGGATTGGCAGGGTGCCCTTTATTAGTACGGATTACTTGTTCCACTTGTTTCTTCTTTGGATGAATCCTTGTCCATCTAACTTTCTTCTTTTGTTCCTTTTTATATCTAAAAATAGAGATGAAAGAAAAAGCCCACACACACAGATATATATTAAGCAAGAAACTGCTTTTAACTGCATATAGTCACCACAGTTACTAAAGGTGTGACTAGGCATTAAGGCTGCGCCTCGCTTCATCCAGTTCCAGTGCAGGTAATAAAAGCACAGGCTTTCTTTCTGGACTTAAGCCCAAGGTGCAGGGGTAGATAACCTGCCCCTAGGAAATGTTCCCTCTGTCCAGTTTTATATGTCCTAATTTCCTTTTTGGTTTGTCCAACTATAGTTGTCATATTTCTTTTTCAGAACTATTTTTAGTGATACCTTTCCAAAATTACCCATATTTAATTACACATTTTTGCCTTGGAAATCTTAAAAACTCATTATTGTTTTATGTGCGAGAAATTAAAGAATTTAATGTTTTATGAGGGAGAAATTGGATAGTTAGAGAATTGTGATAGAAGAGTGAGAGAAAGTGGGAGGATTTATCCTGATGTTTTTCTATCTTGTGTGGCAAGACCGGTGTCAGACATATTTGATACTTCCATTGTGCTTGACTGTGAGGCTGTTGTGCTGGGAGAAGGCGTTTCAGATTTGCGAACATGTGGTTGAAAGAGCCGGATTTGTTGATATGGTGAGGAGTGGTAGAAGGCTCTCCAAGCTTTATGCTTGCCTCAAAACTGAAATGTCTTAAAGAAGACATGAGAAAGTGAAACAAGGAGGTATTTGGTCAAGTGAACCTGAGAATTTCGAGAGACAAGGATGGCAATGAGAAAATTAGACGAGGTAGAAGGACTGGGGGTTTTTGTCGGAAGAGCAAAAACAGCAGAGGGACGAGATGAAAAGGTAAGGTAGTAGACTGTTGATATCCAAGGAGGCGTGCTGGAGACAAAAGTCGAGAGCGTTATGGCTTCGACAAGGAGATGGACATACTAAATTCTAATAATTATATTAGTGATATAGTGATTGATGGTTAAAAGTTCAGAGACGTGATTAATAGTGAGATTGTTCAGTTCTATGGAAACTTGTACAGAGAGAGAGAGAGAGATGTGGAGACTAGCCTGGATGATTTATCCTTCCATTCTATTGGGGATTTGGGGATGAGGATAGGGTTTGGTTAGAAAGGCTGTTCTTGAAAGAGGAAGTGTGGGAGGCAGTTCAAGCTAGCTGATGGCTTCGCTATGGCCTTTTTCTCGAGTCGTTGGACCGTAGTTCGAGAATTGGTCATGTTTACTATTCATGATTTGTTATCTGAATGGTGCTTTTGACCGGAGTTTAAACACTACTTTTATTGTCTTGATCAATTCCGAAAAAAGGAGGAGCATAGGACATTCAAGATTTTCGACCGATTAGTCTTATTGGAATTGTTCACAAAATTATTTCGAAATCTCTATCTATCAAGGCTTCAAAGACTCGAAGAGTGGTTGGGGTGGTTGTGTCGGAGATGCAGAATGCTCTTTGAGGGAGGTAGGCAAATCCTGGATGCTTCTCTTATTGCAAATGAGTGTGTGGAAGTCAGAGATCTGGGGTGCAAATTGGATATTGAAGAGCCGACAAGGCGTATGACCATGTCTCCTCCTTTATATGCCTTGGGTGCTTTGTTTAAATCTAAGCCTATTTGGGACCCAGTTGTTGAGAGATTCCTGTAAAGGTTGGATGGAAAAGTCAAGAGTCTGCTAATGTATTTCAGCTCACCTTTTCCTCTTCCAGCTTCTGTTTGAAAGAAGTTGCATAAGGTCATGCGGCATTTGGAGGGGAAATGATGAAGGGGAAAAATTTAGTTTGGTTAATTGGAACCATGTTTGTGCTCCGGTGTGCCATGGTGGGTTGGGCATTTGAGACTTGAGCCTTTTCAATAAAGGGTTACTTGGTAAATAGCTGTGGAGATTCTGGGTTGAAGGTGATATTTTTTGGAAGAGTGTAGTCATTAGCCCACGAAGGGGAAGGGTTGGGAGGGGATGAGGAGCATTCTCCTGGTATATGAGGCAATTTTGGGCCTCCCTTCTGATCTATGAGGGAATGGACTTCATGTTCTTGTGTTCATGATATGGGACTGTTTGTATAGGATGGATACTTGATTTTCTGAGAGGCCCAAGAGAGTTATCATATCCTGGCACACTGTGTTTACTTGGGTTAGCCCCCTGGCAACCCCCCACGCGCCCCCAGTGGCATTTTTCAAAAGAGAAAAATAGGAATATATATCCATATTTCCAAATTTGACTGGCTGCATTTTAGAATTTGGTTCTATGACCCATCTTCCTAAGGGGGTCTGAAAGCAACTCTTTGGCAGTTTGTGTTCCGGAAGGGGGAGCGTTCAAAACTGGATGTTACCATCCCTCTGCAGAGATAAAGAGAGGAAAACATATTTCATTAGCAACTTTTCTCCTTTTACTTCACAAAAGAGAAAAAAAAAAAAAAAAACCTAAAAAACTTCTCTTTGTTTTTTTCCACTTTAATCTATATTTTATTTTGTGATAAGCCCAAAATGACCATGTCCTGTTCAGTATGTGGAAGGGGATGGGGAGCAATTCCAATGCGAAATGTACCCTAGTGGAAAATAACCTCCCCAACCTTTTTTTATAAATTTAAGAAATGTAGCTAATAAATTAAACTATAATCTGATATATATCATGCTTGTATTGCTTCTATATTCTTGTTTATTATTTTGTTTTACTTGTGTAATGTTTGTTAGTAACTTTTTTCAGGTTTTCTACGAGACACTCAAAACTTCTGTCGAAAAGGGAGTTGGAGGATGTAATGAAGAAAGGGAATATCATGTTTTTAGTGAAAATATGCCATCCTTCAATTTGCCTAATGATGTAGGTGATCTTTTGTCCCTGCTTGATGATATGACAAATAATGGCCTTTGCCAGGTTGCTGACATATTGACGCGTGGCTCAAATAAATTTGAAAAAACCCGATGGAAGATGAAAAAGATCATTCAAGAGTTCCTTCCGAAACAATTTCTGAGTCCAAATGAGAACATATATGAAAAGCTAACTCCAATTCTTATGAACCCACAAAATTTCCGCCGTAACGGTACTACACTTTTGGATCCTTTATCCCAATCCTATCATGCTGCTGTTATTAAGGTATTGGATGGACTTGATGACTTGCCTACTCGAGCACTAAGTGCAATGCACAGGAAGCTCCGGGGTGAAGGTTACATGCCCAAGTTACAGCCCTCAAAATCTGGTTGGGGACGTGATAGGTTAATTGAGTATTTAAAAACAACTTGTATGGAAATGTTGTCGAATATTGGAAAAGGGGATGACCTACATGAACGATTAACTAAATCAATGGCAGTTGCTGGCCTAACCTTAAAGCTAATTCTAGGCTTTCCCTATGTACTTGAGTTGAGAAAGTTTTCACCAGAAATAGAAAGTTTGCAGACTGAAATTGCAAAGGCTATTTGGTTCCTCAAGAAGAATGTGAGGTTTATGGAGCTTAAACAGCTGCAGTTTTTGCTAGATCCAAACGCTAAATTAACAAACAGGAGTTTAAGAATTGCAATAAGGAACCTGTTGACCGAATATCTTTTCGAATGTGGCGATATGGATACTATCCCGGAAGTATTACTGGAAGCTCTTGCTATTATTAATAGAAATTCTCGGAGTGCTCCTATTAGATACTTTTCAGAAAAGGAAATAGACAAAGAGATGGAACGTATATTGAGTGTGAGTGCCCAGACGAAGCAGATCGTGTGGGATTTATCTCCTGAACTTGAGTTTGACCGTGATTTTGCTGATTCATATATGGAGGATTTAGAAGAAAGTGATGATGGTGATTCCTATGATGATGATAATGACCAAGGACTCAAACATCTGGGAAAAAGCAGGTTTAAATTTGACAACTTAGATGACCAAATGGAAAGCTTCGGAGAGACCAACCCGACTAATTTGACCTCGCAACCCTCTACAACCATGGGAGATTTCTGTTCTCCTTGTCTTACACCCAACAGAAATTTAAAAGTTGAACTTGAGGCTGTGGATTTCTCTGGTTCTGCTCCTTACAGTTTTGGAAATATGGATATAGACGAGCATGATTTTGTAAGTACGAGGAATCTGGGGCTGACTGATACAACTGGCTCACTTAAAATGACAGAGTGTCGAAGTGTATATTCTTCTTCTACTTGTTCACTAAATCGGAATTCTGTCATGAAACAAGAACCTAAAATTGATTCAGAAAATTTTATAAATGATACGCAAAGCATGGATAGAAGAAATTCGTACGTTGCCATTCAAGAAGCTTGTGATGAGACGAGTTTGGTTGCTTATCGACTGGTTGGTAGAATGTTGGATGAGTTTGCTCAAATAGAAGGCTTGGAATTAGATATGGATGATGTGGCATATCTCAGAAGCCATGAAACAAATAAGAATAATTACAAAGGTATTTGACAACACTCTCTTTAGCTCTCCAAATTTAGCTAGTTAAATGAAATGGGTAAATGTTTCTGTAATTATTTTCCTGGCTACATTAACTTTTTTGTTTTGCTTTTTTTTTTTCAGTATTCTTATTTTGTATAGTTTTCATTCCTTCCAATGATTATGATTTATGTGCTTTTGTAAGAAATGGCAAAAAAGTCTCAAAGCCAGCCCAAGAAAATCGCAAACAAAGAATATGATATAATTTTATAATATGAAAGTTGGGCTAATATCTTTGTAAGATTGAATTTGGACTAGTGATTTTGAGCCTCTGACACTTCCACCATATCCATAATTTTCTCTCTCTCTCACGCGCGCGCGCACACACACACACACACACACTCACTCTCTCATAATAACCTGATGCCGATTGTGATATTTTCTATTATCTTGTGCAGTTGCAAATGAGAAGACCTCTAATGAAGAAGCTGAGCATGGTCCTATTCTCATTCAGTTGGTTGAACAGCTAATGCCCACATTTCCTCAAAGGTAGCTTCTGTTCCTAAACCATGTTCAATAATTCACTAGTTCATTTATACATTTCTTTTACTCCTAAAGTATTTGTTTTTGATATTAGTTGGCCTAGTCTAAAATGACATTTAAACTTGGTAATACTATCAAATTATATTCCCTGCTTAATTTAATACCTGTAAGGTCAAATCCAAAAAAGAGTTAGATAATAGAATTTGTTTAGGAGCGGCGTGGCAGTCACTAGGTCTTAATTTAGTTCTCCCATATAAATTGAATCTCACAGGTTCATTATGTCTTTATTCAATGAATTGCAGTGGAAAGGAGAGAGTTGAGGAGATGATGGGTTCAAGGTAGCTTTCAGTTGTCATTCTTTGAGTTTCTATTGGATATAACAAAGATTTATGCGAAAACATACTGCATGAATACTCTTGTGGCAATTGCGGAAGGTATTGTTACGTCTCTTTTCTGGATTTGACTGGCTTGAGTTCACCCCGTACTAGTTTTCCTATATTATTTTGTAGTTGCTGAAACTACTATTATTTCAGAGATTGACTGGGTTTTTGTTTATCTAGTTTTCCAGTTGTGATTTTAGATATATCAGTATCAGCATAGAATCCCACTTGAAGCCTCATCCGACACCAATCGATGTTGTCGCAGAAGTTCAAATTTAATTTTCTTTTCATCAAGAGCAACTTTAAGAGGAAGCCATAGATGGAAGAATGAAATAGAAAATTAAATTGAAGCTGGATTATGTGGGACATGATTTCACATCGCCTTTACTGGATGCTTTGGTTGGATGGAATGGAATGGTCGATATTTTGAGGTGGCGAACTGTTATGCATATTTTAAGTTATTTTCTCGTCTGAAGTTAAGTCTTAGGGGCTTGATTTAACAGGACTATTGAGATGATATTTATTGAGATCTTGGATATCCACGCACCCTCGATTCCTGCATACCCCAAAATGTCAGGATTGAAAATACCCCTTGTTGGATTGACATTTATTGGAATGGTTTTCTTACTATTCCGGATTTTAAGCAGAGATCCAGCAATTGGGCCTCTCTTGTTCTTTATAGATTCTGCAAGTTACCACACAATTGTTCTTTGCCCCATTTTTTTTTTCTTCTCATATAACCATGTAGAAATGTTGTACCAAATATGATTCTTGGCAGTCGGCGTTGTGAATTGATATTTTGTTACCATGTTAGGTGAATTACTTACATCAACTGATATCCAAAGTGTTACCAAATCGTGGATATCCTTAATTGATGTCACTTGATCTTTCTAAAATTGTCATCTTAAAACTTGAAATGCCATAGCCCCCGAGCGTGCGAGACTCGGTGTAATTTCATGCATGCATGTTGACTGCATCTCTTTGAATTCCGGTATACAGTATCTAAAAAGTTGGAACGAGCATAATCTGTTTGGTTAATTAATTTCCTGACGGAAGCTACATGGCCACAAGTACGACCCTGCATCATGGCCTTCTGTTTTTCATGGTTTTGTAGTTGTAAAGTTCCTAGGTGCGATGGCTGTTCTTGCATGTGAAGAGCTTGAAAAGCATCGACTTTTGTTGGCAGTCAAATGTGGGAAAGGCAAAACAGTACATTCTTGTTTTCAAATATAGGCCTGAGAAACTTGGCAAAAAAATAAAAACAAATAACTTAAAAATATAGGACTGAGAACAGCATTGTGTCTTTTCCATTACAAGAGTGTTTTTTTTTAAAATAATATTTTTTTTAAATAATAATTTATTCAAGGAATACAGAATTTTTCAATTCGATATAATAGACCATAACATCATCCAATTAAAACAAAACAATGCTATGAGAAATATGAGCTACATCCCACAAGTTACACCCTTTTTCAATGCCTAAATTTCTGTTGATATCAATTTTAAGGTTTATTACATCGCAAGTCATATTACTTTTGTTGCTGAACCGTTTTCCCGCTCTTTTTAAAATTCGGGTTTTTTCTATTCCTGCAGGTCCATAAAGCTTGTGCAGGAAGAGAAATCCTAGGGACATGTTAATCACCCTTTTCTTCCAGCTTTATATGCTTCAAATTAGGTCAGAGGAAACTAAGTCTAAACTCAATAACTTAAAATTATTTCTCTTATAAGAGTAGTAGGTTGATATCACGCGCTTTGCGGGTTTCATTATTAATTTTTTGACAATGTTCTTAGAAATAAAAATATATAATCGAATAATATACGGCTCATATTCTATGTAATATTTAAATTATCGAAAGCTCATCTTTATATTTTAGTTTGTCTCACAAGGTAAAAATAGTTGTACTTTTCGATTTGTATTTATTTGTTAATTTTAAATTTAGCATGATAACTTAAATTTATAAATTGATTTGAAAAAATCTAAAATAAATAATTTTTCCTAAATTGAGGAGTTATAGAGTAACATAAAATTCTAACCCATTTCTAAAATTTACTTTTAAAAATGTAGATATTAAATATATGTGTTTAGTTTATGACTATTTCTAAGATAACACATACTGTTTATCTTAGTAAAAAGAGTAGTAATTGAAAATTTCATTCATCTACAAATAAAAGTAAAATTTAATGCAAATTAAGACTCATTTTATGAAATGAAAGAAATTGAAAAAAAAAAAGAGGGAGTATAGTAATAATCTCTTTGGTCCAAAATTAGCGATATATATGCGTTTTAATATAATAATTTTTTGAAATCTTAAAAATTCAAATACGAAAATAAAAATAAAAATACTACAGGACAAAAGTTTTACCCCCCTCCTATGTAAAATATAGTAGTATTTTCTCAGTTTTAAAATTGTAAATACATATATGGTTTAAATAAGTAAATTTTTGAAATCATAAAATTTAAATTTTAAATTAAATTTATCTTATTTCAATTAATATTAAAGTTAATATTATAAAATGATATCAACTCCTCGAACGAGTCATTCTCTGATAATAATGAAGAACATAAAATGATATTAAAAATAAAGAAACAAATGCATCAATTCCTTCCATCTTGACGTCCATGACCGTTCTACTTCTGATGTAGATAAATGAGAGGTTGCAACAGGGGAAGGAGGCGGCAAGTTAGGTATTGAAAAAGAGGGGTACACAAACCCAAATGCCCAATTTATGCTCCATCAATGTTAGTTGAGGTGTTGATCCAAGTTGCTGGGTTGGGTCGGGTTGTAATACACACATGCACCATCAAACAAACGCCAATTTATGCTGTATCGTTGAGTTATTGATCGAAGTTGTTGGATTGTAATAAATGTAGGAAACTGTTATTTCCACAAGAGAATTTACTAAATCCACAAATATCTTTAATTAACAGTTCCCAAAATATATTATTATATTCGTTTCAAGATTAGAGATTGTTATTTCTTTTTGGTACGCTCCAAAATTGAAAATATATATATATATTTTTTTAGTATAGTAAACCTTGCGATATTCTTAAGTTATCAAACGATTTGTAACAACCCAACTACTCAGTAAAGTTGGAATTTATTATCACCCAGTAAGCCCAACATATAAGTATCTTCGGTGTATCACCCACATAACCCGGTCCCCTCCATATGAAGGGGCATCGCTCCGAGGTAAATACAAGAAACTGGATTCTGGGTGTTACAAGCTTCTAACATTTTAGAATCTGGCCTTTGGGCCAAATGGAACAACGCCTGCTATTAGATTTCATGACTGGACACTCAAAAACGTGGGTGTTTTTCTCTATACACCAGTGATCTACTACAAACATCAAGCAATCCTACCTAGATTTCAGAATATAACCACCTATTAAGAACTGGATGACCTAAAAACCGCTGCTATATATTAGAAATTATACTCGAACCATATACACGTAATCTGACCACATAGTCGATTTCTAGAAGCCTCCGGCTAAATCTCTTCAATACAACAATACATTGAGAATGAAAAACAAGAATTTGGTTATAATGAAGTGCAACACAACTCTATAGCAGCCTGCAACATATCATAACACAGGGTTAAAACATTCACTCTGAAGAAGCAACATTACTTTCAATATATAAACTGAATTGAAAATAATAACGAAAAACTAGTTTGCAAATAAGTATGCGGAGTTCACAATTATATTTTTCGTATTTAGAAGTTTCTGGAAAGGCAGTTGGATCTTCAATAGATATTTAATTGTTTAAAATGTGTTCAAGTAGCATTTCCCCTTTCCAGTGGG
>JAUMHB010022719.1:6045-41090 GCA_032359685.1 Pittosporum tobira
TGGGGTGGCTTGGATCATCGTGTGCGTAGGGCATCTTGGTTATATCCTCTGTAACAGGGTGGGTTTATCAAGAAAATTGATGAAAGCGTTATAGATCCCATAAGAATCCATCCTTGTTTTGAGACAGGGGCCTTAAGAGTAACTCAACTCAGTCCGGTCAAGAGTAGACCTCTTTTTTCTTGTGATGTAAAAGAACTCCCTTACACTGCTTATGATGTTATCAAATTGCATGATCCATAGCATCCCGTCCGCAATAGATTACTTTTTGTTGGGATAGTGTGCCGATGCACACAACCAATCACGACGCATATCATTGGACACTTCTAGCTTGTCCCTGATCGTAAATTCTCAAAGCTATTGAAATGTATTTGGCAAATACTAAAAATCTCATTTTACAAGCATTGAAGCAGAAAAATCATGTTTGATTCTTTGTCGGCTGTAATGTCCAACGCGTTGTTTCTTCTTCACATGCGGTTAATTCATTTGATTTACTCCAATGCTGCACATATCACTCTGATTTTTGGTAAATTATAAGCAAGAACTGGAATCGAACAACCGTGTGAATTAGGCTAGATGGGTATAGAATAAGGTTCTCTAACATAATACCCAACATTTAGTTTGGATGTAAATTAGCGAACGTTCATGTTCATTTCGTGGACAATAATAACTATAGACTAGTGTCCCTTATTCTATTATTTGGTTCATCCGTGATCTAATTTTTACAAAATGTATTAACTCTAACAAATTTATCTGCACATAATATTCGCTTTCGTTTACGTATAGAGGACGGAGTCTCATACTTTTGTTAAACTTACATTCCAACTACATGATTCATATGTTAACTAAAATGTTTATAATTTCGATTGCAGTGATGATGATAATTCAATTATGCTAAACGGGGACACTAAAAACTTGAATATTTTTAGATACCAGAAACGTGAATATTGTTTGGATACAAGTATGTACTTTATATTCTAAAGGGACAGCCAAATCTTGATTTTTTTGGAGTATCATATGAGAATTACCATCATCAAGATTTAAGCTTTGACTCCACCAAAAACATGCAAAAAACTACAAACTTTTGTTTTTTAAGATTAAGTGGGAAAGAAAAAGAAATCTCACAAACTGCACTACTTAACAATAGTACTAAGACATTTATGATAAGTTCAGATAAGAGGAGAGTAGTTTGTGTGCGATTAAAATTGATTAGCTTCTGCTCAAATTAAAATTGAAAAGGTAGATTTTTTTTTTCTAAGTTATTAGATACTTCATCCGTCCTTAAAAGAAAGACCTATGACTCTTTAGTTTGTAAGATGAAATAATGAGTTAAATGTCACTCTTTTCAAAACATAATAAGTATAATAGAATGAATCTCCCTCTCTTATTTACAAACATACACCACATACACACACATAAAAGTCATGTTATCTGATAAGTCATATTAAATTTGGCGTTTGATTTTAATCATATTTTTTAGCACGTAAAATTTGTTGTTGTGGAATAAAGTAATGTTAGTAAGTATCTCAAATTGCTTCTATTTTATTCGTACCACATCAACAAGTCTTACTCGTTAATTTAAAAAATAAAACTAAAATGATTCGATACATAGTACAAGGATCATATCAATTAAAAAAAATACAAAGGCTAAAATGAAACTTAATCAATAATATAAGGACCATTTCTAGTATTTTTATCTTTTATCTTTATATTATACTCCGTTATATATATAATTATTTATATTAAAATTAATAAATCATATTTAAATTGATTTTTTAATAATAAATTTGAAATTTCACAAATTAAAATATCAAACTTTATCCTTAAAATCGCAAACTTCTTGACAAATTTATTCTCCGTAAAAACATAATAATTATTTTTAAAAAGTATCAATACAAATAAATTTATGACATATATATGAATGAAAATATCAAATACGTACACATATTATGATTGTGTAACCTTAGACATTTAACCATATGCATTGAGCTAGCCATTGGATCAACATTTATTTGCAACACATTGACCATTGACAAAGCAAAAGAAATTGGGAATGTGCTATCAAGACGATCCTTGAGTCCTTAACTCCCAGTATCCCTCTATAACAACTGGAAAACTGTCTTAATTAAGATAAAATATGAGATTAGATCGGGTATCTTTGGAAAAATTTAAAAACGATAAAATATCAAAGTGATCACTGTACTCTAGGTCCATGTACAAATTGTTTATTAAATCATTTTTTTTATACAATCGACTAATTGTATTACTGACTTCGTACATTCTATTAATTTTTCTGTTAAAAATTTTGACTTTAAACAGTTAAATAGTGTTTGGTTCCACTAATGCCACATATACTTGTCACGTTGGACAAAAAAATGAAAATTCAGCCACATATGCTACAAGGTAGAAATAATCATTTAAATTAATTTTTTTTATAAACAAATTCCAATTTTAAAAAAAAAAAAATTTAAACAGTTTCGTACACTTAACCACTTTTTTTGTACAATCGACTAACTGTATTACCGATTTTGTACTGTATAACCGATTTTGTATACTCTCTTAATTTTTCTGTTAAAAAATTTGACTTTAAACGGTTCAATAGTGTTTTGTTCCACTAATAACACATGCAGTTGCCACGTCGAACAAGAAAATAAAAATTCAGTCACATATGCTACAAGGTGGAAATAATCATTTAAATTAATTTTTTTTTATAAACAAATTCCAAAATTAAAAAAAAAATTTAAAATTCCAATTTTTTCAGAATTTTTTTTAGATAATTTATATACTATTGTCTTAAGAAAATAAAAAAATTTACGGATAAAAATTTATTTTGAAAAATTCAAATTTTAAGAAAATTTTATTTTTCCAAAAAATTCCAATTTTTTATAAACAAACTCCAATTGTTTCAGAATTTTTTTTAGATTATTTTTTTTATCCGTGATATATATATATACACCTATAAATTTTTTTATTTTCTTAATATATATATATATATATATATATAAGAAAAAAAATTACAGATAATTTTTTTTATCCGTAACATTTTAAGTAAATTTTTATATTTTATTTTTAAAGATATGTTTTATAAGGATAAAAAAATATGTATTTGAAAATAAAAATTAATATGAAAATAAAAATATGCCAACAAAATAAAAACAAATTATTTTTAAAAATTCCAATTTCAATAAAATATTTTTTTTTTCAAAAAATCCAATTTTTTATAAACAAATCCTATTTTTTTAAAATTAAATACTTTTTAAAAATAAATTTATAAAAAAAAAATTTTATTTTCAAAAATATTTAAAATAAATTTTTAAATTCGAAAATTCGAAAATAATTTTTTATAAAAATTTATTTTAAAAAATTTAAAAATTTAAAATTTTAAAATTTTAATAATTACATAATTATGTAATATTGTAATTATAATATTTTTTGAGTGGAGTAGTATTTGGTCTTTACATTCACTTTTTTCTTTCTAAACAAAAATTATGTATAATATGTTGCTAAATTTCTCCATATATGCGTGTATGTCTATATATATATATTAGATGGACAATATTTTAAGTGTTAGAAATCAACAAATCTAGTAATTACGTTGTATTAGTTTAATTTACATTATAATATGTAATAAATATAATTATTTATATTAAAATCAATAAATTTATATTTAAATTATTTTTTTAATAGTGAATTTAAAATTTCAAAAATTAAAAATACCAAAATTTATCTTTAAGTTCTCAAATTTATCTTGACGGGTTATTCTCCCTAAAAACATAATTATTATTTTAAAAAATTATCAATAAAAATAAAATTATTGCATATATATGAATGAAAATATCAAAAGCCCATACATATTATTAACTTAATAAACTTTAAAATGACCAAAATAAATAAAGCTATTGAGAGCCTTAAGAGGAGCAGTAAACCTAGGATTTGGACCTTACTAAAATATTATACATACAGGACCAAGAAGTGGACTGATCTAATCCAACCCACCCATTTTCCCAAATCGATTCAGACAAGGAGCCCAAATATATAGCCGTCGTCAAGCACGAAACTTTAAAATTGAAAACAGGGGAATTTTCGATTCGAAATTTGATTGAAAATTTCTGAAGAGGTCGAAAATTTTATTTGTTTGCCATCATGTCACAAGCTCGAGTGTATGCAGATATCAATGTTCACCGCCCAAGGGAGTACTGGGATTACGAGTCTCTCGCCGTTCAGTGGGGGTAAATGAAAACATTAGCCCTATTTTTTTTTATTGTAATTTCTTTAATTCGTTATCTTATTCATCAATTATTTTGTGTAATTGGGTCAAATGGTCTTAAAGTTCTGAATTTAATTTGTTCGATTTTGAGCTTTTTTGATTCCGTGGTGTGTGGAGCTGGAATCGTATGAATTGGAGCAGTAATAATTAGTGAATATGTTTATACACATATGAGCTTGTAATGTTCAAGGTGAAGAATTAGAATGTTAGTAGCATCAGAGTTGAGGTGGGTGGTAATAGAGGACTGAACTCAATTGCTTAATCTTTTACCGGTTAAAAATCAACTTTATTGGTCGAGTAACATAGTGAGAGAGTGAAAATAGCAAGATTTTGTGGTAGTCATGAATGATGTACTTATATGTTGCTGTATCTTTTAAGCCACATTACACACTAATTGGGGAGTTTGGAATGTTCTATATAGAATTATTATTATTAGTAGTAGTAGCGGTAGTATTAGTTTTATGAGCTCCATTACTATATTTACTTAATAGGAAAAAGGTGTTGTTAAGTAGCTCTTGAATTTAGGGAGAGAGGCAAGTTCGGTGGCATTAAATTTCTCTTATAGATGCTATAAATAAATATTGACGCAATAATTGTAAATCATTTAAGGTAATCTATTTATATGACAAGGTCAAATCATTTATATTGGTCAGAGAGGGCCTTGTGCAGGAGTGCAGCAGATTTCAATGATATTTGAAATTAATTTTAATAGAGGGAAGGCTCATGTTTGAGACTGTAATTACTTTAATAGTGAGTAAATATGTCATTCATATGTTGGTACCCGCTATGTGAGCCTTTAGAGGAAACTACGTAACTGATATATGTAGAGATCGAAGAGCTGCACTTTTTTCGAGTGCTCTTTCAGGCTTGTTTTTCGGTCTTGTATCCTCACTTTTGTATCAGTGTTTTTGTTATTTTCTTGTGAAATAGAAAAGGGCCTAATTGCTCTTTAACTTTCGATATTCATGGTGAGCATATATCTTTTGGTGCTCAATTTCTGATCTGATTCCTCTGAATGTGCTCATGCGTACGTAGTGATCAAGATGACTATGAGGTTGTTCGAAAAGTTGGAAGGGGAAAGTACAGTGAAGTCTTTGAAGGAATTAACGTGACCAACAATGAAAAGTGCATCATCAAGATCCTTAAACCTGTCAAAAAGAAAAAGGTAATTTGAACAATTTCTCTGAATGTTTAGATAGTAGAATTAGTGTCCAATCTTTAAATATTGTTTTTCTTTTTATGCAGATAAAAAGGGAGATAAAGATACTTCAGAATCTTTGCGGAGGCCAAAACATAGTGAAGCTACTTGATATTGTCAGAGATCATCACTCAAAAACTCCAAGCTTGATCTTTGAATATGTTAACAGTACGGATTTCAAAGTCCTGTACCCCACTTTGACAGATTATGATATCCGTTACTACATATATGAGCTTCTGAAGGTGAATAATTCGGTTATGTTCGCCAAGGTTTTCTTGTAGGCAGCGCATCATGGTTCTACCAGTTAATATATTAGGGCATTTTTTTTTGTGTGTGTGTGTTGGGGTTGGGGGCGGTTGGGGTTCAGCTGTCTTTGCATCTGTGTGATGATATATTGACTTGCACATAGAATGTTGACTTGACCAATGGAACTGAAAGCTATGTTCATCCATAAAAACAAATACTTACTAATTAAGCCTTGTCTAAATCTGCAGGCACTAGATTACTGTCATTCACAGGGGATAATGCACAGAGATGTCAAGCCTCACAATGTTATGATTGATCACGAGCTTCGCAAACTCCGCTTGATTGATTGGGGTCTCGCCGAGTTTTACCATCCTGGTAAAGAATATAATGTCCGTGTAGCCTCAAGGTAAGTTACTAAATAAGAATTAACTAACTCATTTTTTACCATTCTCACACAGCTTTTTCTGTACCTAGGAAAGGGTACGAAATTCATCATATAAAAATCTCATGTTGTGTAGTAACTCCAATACCATCAACACCTGCCACTTTCATTTTGATTTTTGTTCAAGTTTTTATAACAACTAGCTACACATATTGAAATAATTGTTGACTGACCAATAAGTGGAACTTTTCTAGAGGTTTCCTCTTTTTCACCAAGAGGATAGTTTATAGAAAGAAAAAATTTGTCTATTCGGTTATCAAGATAATTCAATATCTGCATTCTGTTAAACTAGTCAATTATGAAGTATTGAAGTGGACGTAGAAATTAAATGATGTTTCGGTCGGTGTCCTAAGTTGAGTGTTCGATTTCTGATCAAATTTTAGTTATCCTCGAGGTAGATATAATTTTTTGAGCTGACAAAATTTAAAGTCAAGCAATTGGCTTTATTTTAACTTATTACAGTATTATTTATAATTTTTGGATATTGATTCATATGCTAGTTATTAATGCAGTTCATGCTTTCCCTTTAGAAGTTTACTTGGCCAAACTAGATTATAGGTGGTCTTTTTGGGACAAATGGGGTACACGAACTGGGTCAAGATTGCAGTCTTACAGTAGTGCTGACGTTTTGTATATCGATGCGAGCGATCATTTATATTCTATGTTCACCATGTGGAGAATTTTTATGTTTAACTCTTTTTTGTTTTTCGGGTCAGATATTTTAAGGGTCCTGAACTTCTTGTGGATCTGCAAGACTATGATTATTCTCTGGACATTTGGAGTTTGGGCTGTATGTTTGCCGGAATGGTGAGAGTTATGCTGCACTTCTTTGCCTGTTTTTCTTGATGAAATTTGTAAATGGAGTCTGATATTCCTGTGGTCTCCAGATTTTTCGAAAGGAGCCATTCTTTTATGGTCATGACAACCATGATCAGCTTGTGAAAATTGCCAAGGTAATTTTCAATAGATTCAGTCTTGTTTTCTTTAGTTTTTCCAACAGGTCAGTAGACTCAAAACTGTTAGTTGGTTGACTTCCTCTAAACTTCATTCTGCTTCCATCCATTCTACTTCTCGACTTGCAAATCCAATGTAAGCAAGCAGCACGGACGTTGTTTCAGTAAAATGAGTCAATGAGTAATATTTTTCTCTCAATTTTTATATTTAAAAAAAAAAATGTGTTGGCAGGAATAAAGACCACCAGGAATCAACTCCTTTTATCCATATCTGTTTAAATAACAGTATTTGTCACAATGATCCGGCTATCTATCTGTCTAAATGAAATAATGCTAAACTAATAACAATATCCTATTACAATCTAAATGAAACAATGCTTAATCTCTAAAGATTGTTAGTTTCATCAACAAATTGACTGTTCCTTAACATTATTTAGTACAAAAAATAATGAGTTTCCAATCCTAAGTTAGAATATTGATATTTTATGCAACTAGAGGTAGTAAAGAATTGTTTGGATTAATAAATTAGAGTTCCGTTCCGTTGCGTAAAAGTAGATGTTTCAGACCGGAAGTACCAATACTCTGGTTAACTAGATAAATAAGAGTATCTGGTAAATCTGTTTTGGCCATGCTTACGCGGAGGACTAAAGTTGCAAAACTGGAATTTCGAGTCAGATCTGCAGTTAACCCAAGCTAGTTAAAACTTGAAATTGATGATATTATTAGATAATTATATATACTTAGGTGACTTGTAATGTTGTAGGTTCTTGGGACAGATGAGTTGAATGCATATCTGAACAAGTATCATCTGGAACTGGACCCTCAACTTGATGCTCTCGTTGGAAGGTAACTGTAATTTTGAAATATTCATCACTTCTTTACAATAATGTGCAGATTCATGTTCTTGTTTCAATATTTATTTTATTTAGTGCATTACCAATTCAGGAAAATAGAAAACTGAAGAATAAACTTAAAACTTATATGTAAGAATAAAAGGAAAAAATAAAAAACTGATTACGAGTATAGTGGATCCTGTACTTGATGCTCTTTCATATATTTCAACAGATCCGTTTTTCTGAAATATCTATTCAGCAAAAGTAACTCCAACCATCCTCCCCTTCCCTCAGCCACACCACTGAAAGCTGAAAAAAAAATGAAAACTAATGTAACTGTCACGGCATATATATTATATCCACTCTCATAAATGTCCTGCAGGCACAGCAGGAAGCCATGGTCCAGATTTATTAATGCAGACAATCAGCATCTAGTTTCCCCTGAGGTTAGCTATTTGTGTTTCTAAACAGTTCCAATCCATTTATGCGAGTAAACCGTTGGTCAATTATATAAAGAAATGTTCTGATTCCGTTGGACTTTTCTGTGTGACTGGCAGGCCATCGATTTTCTTGATAAGCTTCTTCGTTATGACCATCAGGATAGACTTACAGCAAAAGAAGCAATGGTAATCCTTGTTGCCCACTGTTTCCATTAATATATTTTCCATATTAAAATAATACTCTCTATAGGTGTGTCTAGTTATTTTATGCTTGTAGTTTGATCCATTTGTCTCATATCCTTCCCTTGTCTGTATAAGTATATAAATTAGTGTATTGACCATAATCTAATTTAATTTCAATTATATCTACTGAATCAAGTAATTGATAAATGTTTAGGCATTCTCAATTACTAGTATACTTTCTCAGGCCAGTATCAATAACTTAATCCTTCATAACAAATTTGGCACGTTGAGTTTATTGACTTGGCTCAATAGAAAAAGCTGAAGTAAAATATGAGTTCTGACAGTTTGTTTTATCTTTTGTTCCCTGGGGATTATGCTTTGGCTAGGGGTGCAAACAGATCGGGCTCGTCTAAAGCTCGCTGGAGCTTGTTTGTTCAGTTAAAGAAGCTCAGTCAAAAAAAAAAAAAACCCCTTTTAGCTTAATGAGCCGAGCTCAAACATGATAAAAGCTCACTTTGTTAAGGCTCGCGAACATTGAATGCTCTTACCTTTTTCCGGAATAGAAAAATTTAGCCTCTTTACCTGTTTGGATGATAAATTTTCTTGTTCATGCATTCCTTCAACTATAAGTATTTGATTTATTTTTCATATCACAACTGTTTATTGTACAGGCTCATCCATACTTTTTGCAAGTGAGAGCTGCCGAAAATAGCAGAATGCGGACACAGTAACGTCAACCACTTTTGCAGCTGTGAACCTGCATCTTGTTTCGGGTCGACATTGTCATAAAACTTGAAAGAGTTATTTCCATGAGTAAAATTTGATATTAGCACAATGTGAGGTGGACCTTGTAGAAATGTCAAATTTGCTCAAGGAAATATCAATTACAAGAATTGTTCTGCATGACTACTACCATAGGGGGAGATTGATTCTATGAATTAGTGGCATTCTTGATTGCCTCTTCTTTCCTCGAGATTGTATAATTTCATTTCTTGTATCAAGTGTGTACAAAGCTTTGCACTCGCTTGACTAGAAATTAGATTTGGGAGGACCATGTGTACCAAGGCAAAGGAATTCACAGGCTATAAATAAAAAACATAAGAGGAAAGAGTGATACAAATTTGATCATGGGCCAAGGTTTCGTCCGCGTTACCTCTAGTTTGGCTATATACGTTTTGACCCCAAAATTGGCTCTTTTTTTCTTTTTTCTATTTTGAAGTATTTTCCCTAATTAATTTCAATTTTTTCATCATATGCATGAATTGTGTCATATCTCACCCTCTCGCTCATAAAGCCAATACATCCAAGTATCATTCATTACCATTCGAGTATCATTCATTCTTTTTATGAGTAACACCCTAAATAAAAGATTTTTCTTTAAAAATGCTACTTTTGTAAAATATTTTTGATTTTGAAATGGAGTAATATTGGTTATTACGCTTAAGTTTTAACATCAAGCCATTGTTTTCCCTTTCAGCAATTGGTGAAGTGGGAAAACAAAAATCCAAATTTCCAAAATTTGGTATTCTGCATGTAAGTTCTTTCAAAGGATTCAGTAGCATTTTTCTCCCTTTTTTAACGAACAACTTCATGATCCTCATATGTTTCAAAGTTCCTTCCCTTTCTTTTACTACATATAATACATTACGTTTAAAAATCAAGCAATGGTTAGGTTCTCCCTTTAGTATATGTCACAATAATTTGAATCTTTTAGAGTTCATTTTCCCCATTGCACGGATCCCAAAGTAAGTTTACAAACATATTCAATCACAAGCACAATTAAGTATAGTATAATTACGGCAACAACGGCAACAAACCGCAAAATCAATCACATACACAAATTTGGAACAACTTTAAAAGCCATCCTTCAAGTTGATCACCGGCTTCATATCACTTCTTAAGATGGGGGAAACAGACTTCCACGTCAGACTTGGGGTGCTTTGCTTCTGCGTGTTCCCTGCACTTCACTTCTGAAGTGGTGCAAATGAAAGTCTGCATGCATACCTTGCACTGCGATCACCACCGTTATGGAAAATGTCATTGTTTACTGTTTAAAAAAATTGAGCAAAAGAAAGAAAGTAAACTATGGCAAAATGCAACTATTTAAATAGTTCTACCATTGGCAGCTATAGTTTTTTTGGAATATGATTTCTTATCATTTTAATATGCAGGTATTATTATATACATTAGAGAAAGATTAATTTGGGGCAAATATAATATGATTATTTTGGAAAATGAATAGATTGAGTTGCAACACACTCACAAAGTCGCATGTATAAAAAAGTCACCGTAGATTGATGAAATATATATCAAATTAAGGACTGCCGATGTGGATGTGGGTCTATAGCGTTACTCAATTTTTTCCAACAAATTCGAATTAAATCCTGCAAATAAGACTAATGAATGCCAAGTACAAACTCCTTATATTTCATCACCTCTTCTTCCCCATCTAGCAATGAACGGGAAAACAGAAAAGCATGACCGACAAATTTGTCCAAAATAAGACAATTAGACAAGCACTAGAATAATATCAAAATCTACGCCTACTGAACTCCAACCAAAATGAACCTAGCTTTTCTCGTGCTTGGCTCTCGTTTAAGTTTGGTTAAATGAGTCAAGCTCGAGAAAAAAGCTCGTTAAGCTTACCGAATGCATCTCAAACATGATAACCCCGGATCATTGAGACTTGCAAATATTGAATACTCAGCTCACGAACAAGTTGGGCTCGGCTCTTTCAAACTCGGTTATTCGGCTAAACAAGCCAAGCTCCTCATTTAGCTTAACAATCCAAACTTGAATTCGAAGCTTATAAAATATTTACAGATTATGGAAATCAAATGGAGTAAAAAATAATGTTTGGTAGGCTCCAAAGTATATTCAAAAAATTGTGTTTACAGCTTACTCCAACTTCAAGTTTTTGTTGTAGTGGATTTAAGCTGCAACTCGGTTTGGGAAGGTCTACCAAACAAACCCTAAGCTCCTACTCGAACCCAATCATAAGAATTCCAAGAAACATCAGTTGAACTTTTATGGCCAACAATTTATCATCTTTTATACATGTGAAACAGGGAAATTATAGATATAAAACAGGAAAAGAAACACAGGCCGATAAGTGTCATGGAACTAGCATGCAGCATCAATATATAAGCTTTGTTAGGGGAATGGATGATTAGATTCCTTTAGTTTCTAAAAGATTTTTAGAATATTCAGCTTCCAAAATAGTAATTAATAAATAAATAAATAATTTTAATACTACAAAGTAAAAAGACACTTATAAAACATTTTGTTGCCTGATCTATAACAATTACAGGTATCCTTAAACAAAATTAACAGAAATTATAATTTAAAGTATTTCAACAAGTGAGGTAGTAAAATCGAACCTGGATAGACATGGCTTTCTTGTTGGTTTCGAGCTGGCTTCCTGCATGGAAATCAGATCAGCTCCGATTACAAATCATACATAATAAATATACTCTTTTTTCGGGTACAACATATTGATCGGGTCGATTGACTACAAAATCAATGGGAAACCCTAAGAGAGAGAGAAAATTAATTACCCTTGGAGGCCGCCTTGCTTTTCTCCAAGTTCTTCTCACGAGCCATCTTTGCCTTCTGTCCGTTGCCTCCACCCATGGCTGCTGCTTGCTGCTTCGACGATTTCCCCAATTGACAAACCCTGGCGTTTTCTTTGACTTCTACCTTCCACCTTCTTCTTCTTTTTATTTTTATTTTTTTAATTTAGTTATAAAGAAAAAAATAAATTAATATAAAGAGAAAGTTAGAAGTACGATTTCATCTCCAAAATCACGGACCACCCCAGATTTTATTTTGTTTCAAATTCCACCCTTTTAAACTTTTTTGTTTTGAATTAACCCGCGTGTGTGCTTAAAAATTTAAAATGTCTCGGGTGCACGCTTTGGCTCTTCAACAAGTCAAAAATGAAAAGAAGTCCTCATTTTCTGAAAATTGAAAAGATGCGACAATTTTTATTTTGCAAACTAGTATTGATTATTTCCCTAAGAACTCAAAATTTAAAAATATATTTCGGAAATTACCACATCTAAAATATTTGGAGGGAAAAAAGTAAAAACAAGGTCATACAAGAGACCACTCAGATTCAAAAAAAATAAAAAAAACTATGGTTGGCTCGGTGTAAAGTTTCTAAAAAATACAAGTGTGCACACTCTCAAGTTAAAATACGACACTATTAAAAAATGCCAAAATAAATAAATTATAATCTGTATTATGTGAAAAAATATATGCAGATTAAATTTGAGTAAAATTTAATTTACACGTTTAATAAAATTTAATATTTTAATCTGTAATTTAATATTTTAAATGTGTTAATTTACATCTTAAAGTTTATAATCTTTTATTGAATTGTAGCTTTTTGTTAACATGCATTCTCTAAGTTTACATTTTGTTTTAATACGCATCCATATATGTCAATATGTAATTTCTTATTTGACATAATTAACTAACTTAACGACATATATGTCAAACTTAAAGATGTATATTATTATCAAGAAAGTTAACCATTTTTAATTGAAGAGTGCAATCCGATAAAAAAAAAAAATACAAGCTCTATAATACAAATTAACATATTCGAAATATTAAATATAATTAGAGAGTGTCAAATAAAATTTATTTTCTAAGTTTCATAATTAGTGTGGTCAAACATGAAATACATGTATACGGCTTGACCACACAGGCACACGGATACCTGGTAGTTGGTGGATACCCAAGTTTTCAATCGACAAAACAGAAGTGGTAGACTGGTAGGGCCTTTCAACTTGCAAGCTCCCACAATCTCGAATAGCCCAAGATGATTTTTTTTTTTTCTTTTTAAACGAATGTTCTTTGATAAGATATCTTCTGATAAATTATTTTTTGAAAAAAATATTTAATTTTTAATATTTGATTATCAAATAAAAAATAATTTTTTATATTTCATGTTCAAAATAAATTTAACAATTACATTATTATAAAATTAACATAAGATATCATAGTTTTTTAATTAGGTAAAATCACATTCCTATAATAAAAACTTAACATGTAATCGAGCCTAATTATACTCTAGCAATAAAAATTCACATTTGTGTAATGGTTTATGTATAAATCTTATGTATGACCCTCTGTCGGATTCTAATATGATCTTGGATAATGAATGTTTGTATGAATATTAATAACGTTGCTTATGCCTTTGGGCCACCTTTGAACAACAAAAATATATATATTCACATTTGTATGGATGAATTTAATAAAATAGTAAATATTAATATTTTTAAAATAAGAAAATATAACATTTGAGAATTATATATTATAAATATAAATTAATATAGAAAAAAATACTAAATTATTTATATATTATAAAAATAAAAGTTAATGTATTTAATTTTAAAATAAAATAATTAAAGATGTGATAAAATAAAAGTGTTATGAAATAATGAGAGATAAAGAGACGCGCTTGACTAGTTTTTGAAAAATGACTAATGAAATAAAACTTGTAAATTGTTTTCCTAAAATAATGAATAATTTTATATTAATTATATTTTTTTATGAAATACGAAACACTAAATTTTATTTTATTTATTTTTATAATTCCAAACGTACGGAGACTAAGCTCTGCATACTTTTGTAGTTACTTTGTTTTCTATTCAGCGCACCAGGTCGATGGATGCACCATTCATTCATTAATTTTATACTTTTGTAATTTTATTCATTAATTTCATTAATATTGTCCGCTAAAATTGTGCACAATTGTTGAACCTATATAGTAATTAATAGTATAGTATTGAAAGTGAATTCCACGGAAGATGGGTAACTGCCAGACCTATGGACCATAATTATTTTTCTTTTTTCCTCTTAAAACATAATTATTTTTCTGTCTGATCTAAAATTCACATGCTCTCTATGTTTCAGAAAGATATAATAATATTAATTCTTTCATGAACTTTAGAAAATATATTTAATTACATAAAATTATTAAGTTATTTATTATTATTATAATTTTAATAATCAAATAATTATGAAAAGGGTGAATTATATTAAATAAAATAATAAATTAATTAAAACATTTATTTGATTAATTTTTTTCAAAATAAAAATAAAAATATTAATATTTAAAATAAAATATCTTAAATAAAATATTACAGTATAATTTTTGTGGAACAAAATAATTATTCATTACAGAATAGAGATTATGCCGTGTGAATTATTTGGTTACTTTTGTCGTCTACGCTAACTTACTAATTCGTCGGTGATCGTGAAATTGGACGATGTTGACCATCACTCATTACGGAGGAACATGCCCTAATATTCATGATCATATCAACATCATAATATTTTTAAATAGTATATTCAAGTTGGTTAGCATAAATTGCATAAAATAATATTTTTAGAGATAGCTACATTTATTTATTTTACTTTCACATTTTTATTTTCTGATTCTAAACATTGGCGTCAGATTAGTTAATGAAAATAATTAACTAAAATTATGTT
Source organism: Pittosporum tobira (assembly GCA_032359685.1). Taxonomy (NCBI): domain Eukaryota; kingdom Viridiplantae; phylum Streptophyta; class Magnoliopsida; order Apiales; family Pittosporaceae; genus Pittosporum; species Pittosporum tobira. Next base: position 21,106 of record JAUMHB010022719.1, read on the forward strand.
TTTTTTTTTACCTCCTAAACTAATTTTACATTCCTAATGGTGCACGATAGCTACATGCATCAACACTAAAAAATAGAGCTTTACACGTTATAATATCGATCAAGTAATCGGTATATACCAATAAGGTTTGACATTGACGAAACGTACTCAATTATTTTATCAATAAATCTCGAATTCAAATTTTGAATGAAACAAATATGTTATGAGAATTTCCTTCACATAACTCTTGAGTTCGACCCAATTCGAATTGAATTTATCGGAACAAATAAAAATCTTAACACCACCGATAAAAAAACCAAAAAAAAAAAAAAAAAAAAAAAAACAAATGTCCGGTATATGATTACACGTATGTTCTCGAGACATATTGAGGTAATATATTTTATTTTATCTTTTTTGAGGTAGGGAAAAGAGGAAGGGGGGGATCGATCACATGCTTGATCCCCACTGCAATTATGAAAAGTCATTATATCAAAGTAATAACCGTATGGGATAGATCCTCTGGAATTGTAACACCTTTGTCCAACTTTGACTTCTCCATATCTGTCCAATGCTTTCTTTTGTTTCAAATTAAATATAAATAATAAAAAATATATAATTTAATAATATATTTAATTATAAAAATTATTTAAATTATTTTTATAATAAAATATTATAATTTTAAATAATAAAATAAAAATAAAAATAATAGATTACAACATTATAATATTAATTTAAGTGAATAAATTAAAATATTTATATTTTTAAATTTTTAAGAAAATATTACAGTTAATGTAAAACTTTTAAAAATAAATAATACTGTAATTAATTTGAGAGTTTGGATGATTATTGTACTGTCTCTCCTCCTACGTGTCACTTTTGGATAGAACCTCCACGGCTCCACCTCACCATCAGGGAGGACATTGCCCGATCTGCCAAACTGGGTAGGTGTATTAAATTTGTAAATAAAAATCAGCAATGGTAATTGAGTCAAGTAACCGTCATTTACAGCTGTCCTGATTAAGGTTAAGTGTAATCAACCCGAGAAATATGTGTTTGCATGTATTTAATATATTAATTACCCTTTAAAAATTTAAACTAAATGAATATTAGTATCTCTCGGCCTAGTTTTCCAATGCACCAAATCCAGCTTCCTTGCTTGGTGATCTAATCTGGCGCTAAAAAGTTCTACAGAGCAGCTGTAGTAGTACTTGGAAATGCATTTGTAAGTGTATTACCAGTTGAGATGTTGGGGTTCCAATTATTGATAAATGAATCTGAAATTTGTTTTATCTGGGTATTCGAGAGGTGCCTGGTATCAAGAAACACATGATAAATTTTATCTGGGTAATCGAGAGCTGCCTGGTATCAAGAAACACATGATAAATAATCTAAACTTAAAAGTCAACAAAGGAACGCTATGACTGATCAACAAAATAGATAAGAGAACTAATTTCCAACAGAAAGTCAAAAGTATGAAAATACTTCATCTAAAATCTTGGCCAATAATTCTAACCTTAACTATCCTGAATTAAATATTTATAAATAGAAAATTATATTCATGTAACAGCCGTGAAATTCAAGCTACGCCTAAAAGTATGAATAAATAAAATTAAAGCAGAATTAATCATTAGGACTAGATGAGAAAAGATGATCAACTTTGGATGAAGGAGCACCGAAAGGGACGTGTAAGTGAAGGCAGAGGATCCCCAACACTACACTCGTGGTGAGAACCTTAGCGGGCTTTTTGTCCCGCGGATTTTACCAAATGAACCTCCCAACAAACAAAATAGGCCCCACCACATATCAGTAGAAACTCAAAAAAGTCGAAAAAGCAACTATAAACAGAATATGCTTTGCTCTCTCTTATGGACATATCCGCTTAACCACGCCACTGCTTGTAAATTAGTATACTACTTTGTGCTTGTATATACGTATATCTAAATCGCTGTCTCTAATTCCTTTATCAATATCTCAAAATTAGATTACAGAATTTAGTAAAATGGAGCTTCTTCAAGAACTCTTCCTGACAGCTTTCTTGGCCCTTGTTTTCTCTTTGATGGTTGCTAAGCTTGTTAACGGTGGTGTTCATGTGACATCAGGCGAAAAGGGTGACAGTGAAATTGGGAAATTGGACAGGGGACTGAAAGTTGTAGGTTCGAAAAGCAAGAAAAGAGTTCGATTTGCTGATCAAGAACAAGTTGTTGAGAAGGTTCATCGGTTTAGTGGGGAACAAGAAACATCAGGCGGGGAATTGACGAGTTGTGAAATTGTGGGAGGAAATTTGGAAACTTGTTTGGAGGAGACAGTTAATTGTGGAAATATAGCGACTGAGGATTTGGGACACTTAATTGTGGACAAGATTGAGACTGAAGTGGGTAATAATGATGATGATGTTGTTGGGGGACAGAGTGGAGAGGTGGTTAGGGTTTTGGAGGAAAGGAGTGGAATTGAAGGAAATATAGTGATTACTGCTTTGGATGAATTAAATGTTATAGAAAAGAATGGAAGTGATGTGGCTGGTGATGAGCAAAGTGTGAGATTTGATGACAAGGATGATGTTATTGGTGGTGATCAAAGTGGAGAGGATGTTATGGTTTTGGAGGAATTGGTTGAGGAGGAAAGGAATGTGAGTGATGTAAATTATGGAAATTTACAGAATACTGATTTGGATGAATTAATTGTTGAAGAGAAGAATGAAATTGAAGAGGCTGATGATAATGAAAGTGTAGGATTAGCTGCTCATGGTGATGTTATTGGTGATCAAAGTGGAGAGCTTAGGGTCGTGGAGGAATCGGTTGTTGAGGAAAGAAGTATGGTGATTGATACTTTGGATGAAAAGAATGAAAATGACGAGGCTGATAATGAGAAAAGTGTTGGTTTGCTATTGGGGATGGACTCTGTTGCTGAGGAAAGGATTGCGAGTAGTGTAAAGGAACGAAATGAGCTGAAATCTGGCTTTAATGAATTAATTGTTAATAAAACAAGTGAAAACGAAAATGAGGATAATGAGACAAGTGTGAAGCTGGTTACAGAGGGTATTGTTGGCGAACAAAGTGAAGAGGTAAGGGTTGTGGACGTGGGAGAGGATCAAGGGACTGGAATTGGGGACAAATTGGATAAAGGGGATACCGACGGAGAGGGGTTGTTGAGTAATGAGGATGATGATTGGGAGGGGATTGAGAGGAGTGACCTGGAGAAGATTTTTGCTACGGCCGTGAGTTATGTTGATTATGGGGGAAAGAATGACAGGTCACTGAATTTGGGAAATGATGTGCCGATGCAGTTGTATGGGCTTCATAAGGTTGCGATGGAAGGACCTTGTTATGAGGCTCAACCCATGGCCCTAAGGGTCTCTGCCCGAGCTAAATGGTATTGAACTTTCCTATGCATTTTTATTATTTGAAAGTTTGGAACTTTCTTGCTAGATCCTTGGTTTCTCTGCTTTTTCAATTGTATGTACACATACAACATGCTTACCTGAAATGTAAAGGGTGAGATAACAAATAAGAGCAACTTGAAAACTATATAATCTCTGCAATGCAATGATGAAAAGATTCAACTCTATTAAGAAACACATCAATCGTGGTAGCCAATAGTTGAAGCTACATTATATATACCTCTGATTATGTTTTGAAAGCACATTTCTAAAAGCATAAAGTTAAAAGATTAATAATATCATTGTATAAAAGATTCCTATAGTATATGCTTTCGTGAAGGAATGCTGATAAACATCTACGTGTATGTTATGGATTCTTGTGTTTCTGGTACATGCAACTTGGTACCTCAGAGTACCTAAGTAGTCGATAATGCTGTCCATCAGACAGAGATACTCCACAATACCCTTCTATTCTTCATTTGCAAGCTTCAGATATTTTTTGTCCTCCAACTCCTATGCCATTGTAATTGATGCTATAGCTAACCTCACTCATTCTTTTAAGTAATTATACTTTTGCAAGTCAGGCCCTAAATCAACAATGAAAAGTAAAAACATCATACAAATTTTCATAGGTATACTTTGAGAAATTTTTAGATTGGAGCTGCAATAATGAGATAGTATTGTAGAAGAAACTATGTGGGGAAAATCAGAAAGGTGATCAGAGTGTAGAGAGCACCTTAGGACCTACCCTTGAACAAATTTCAGGGTATAGTTTGATTGCTAGTTATATAACAGGGTTGAAAGCTGCTATGTGTGAGTGATGGAGCACAATAATTACGTTGTGCAAGGAATGCGTGGCAAAGGCTAGGGAACATGACTCCGGAGGTGGCTATGGAGCAGTACGTCAGCCTTCTTTCAGATAAGGATCCTGGATGGATGCAAGGACAAGGAAATTCTGCTGTAAGTCAACTGATATTTTTTGTAACCAAACAGATTTCTCCTGATTCCTTCATCAACTTATTCGACAGAGGATGTGGCCGTGCTATGTGGATCTGTTTCTTTCAGCAGGTTGATAGTAAACCGGATTCTTCAGAATTTGCAAATGCTGGTCTTCCGGAAAGCAATACAAGCACAATGCTTGACAAACAAACTAATTCTGTGGAAATGTAAGTCATCGCTTTCTTTAGGGTGAATGACCAAAACCAACCAACTCTTATTATATGTTCTCTATTTAAACCACTGAACTTCATTTTTTCTGGAATTATTTTTGGTGAAAGAAAGTGCATTGAAGAAAATTAACAGTTTGTTGGGGTAGATATCCCTACAATATCCAAATTTAACAAAGATGCAATACAATCTGGAACAAAGTACAAGGAAATGAAATTTTCTTCAATAGAGAGGCCCATCTTTGCCAGAACATCCGCCCAGCGACTCGCTTGCTGGAATGTATGATGAACTCTGTATGTTAAAAACTCTATCTAAATGCCACACTTTCCCACAAAAAGTATTCTTTGGTTGACTTTTTTGGATTTTTTGGCAAACTGAAGTTATTGGTTGTCTCAAGAAATCATAGTAATTTGTTCATTTAAAATGGAAATCAAGGGTCGGTTGGTTTTTTTGGTCATTAACCTTTTCTTTAATACCGGTCTTATTTATCTGGGTTAACCTGGGTGCGTTAATGTTGAATCCTCCTCTTGTTCTCATCAATCCTGTTTATTTGGATGCCTAAATTATGTAATTAGTACCTTTTCCTTTCTCCAGGAATCTTGAATTGGAGTTCAATAAAGATGGAATAGATCTTACTGGCAGCTCAAACTAATGTGGTATGATATGCATAAGTGATCTTATTTTATGTTCTCTGGTCATTTCCATTCTCACATACTTTTTGACAAATATGATTGAAATTTCTTTGTTTGATGTCATTTATTTGTTTGTAACGAAGTGTTTACAAAATTCTTGCTACATTACTGAACTTGAATACAACAATAAATCCTAAAACTTTGGAACTAGTTAAGTGAATTCAGTTTTTCCAATTTTTTGCTAATGATGAAAAAGAAGATTACAAACTATCAAGTTGGAATTGTTGAAATCTTGAAATGCATAAAGCAAAGGGTCCTCAGTCCTTTGAAGGTCTAGCATATAAGATAGAACTTCAGCTGTAAGTCTATCTGCTCCATATAGCCTAAAAGAATGGTTGATACTTGCATTGACCTTTTAAGAGTGGGATTCTGCTCCCATGGTTTTGACTCAGATCATCACTTTAGAAGCTTGAAGTTTCGAGTTTGGGAGCAACTCCAGCTTCCAGTTCACAAAGTATTTTATGTAACCTGGAAAAGATTTGTAGAAAAATACATTTTCCTATATAAAAATAGAGAAAGAGTATAGATGATTGGTTAGGTTTTGAATCCAAGTAGGAAGTACATCTACTTTATATCTATCTAATTTTCATTTGTTTATTCAAAAAAAATAAGAGGTCACCGTAGATAAAATGTAATGTATCTAGTAGCATCAACATTTTTAACAAAATGACGTCATTTTACTTGTTTTATTTTTCCTATTTTACAAACTTCGTCATTTTACTATATGTTTTACACTACAATATATCTTGCAGGATATATATCACATTGTATTGACCTTTTTTCCTAAAATTAAATCATTACTATTTGTAAAAATATGGCAAATGGTACGTTTTTGCCAAATTCTTATGAATATATTAAAATTGTATTATATAGCGTCACTAATGAATAGCATAGCCAGTAGACTTCTAATAGGTTGAGGTTTGTCTTCAATTAATGTGTATTCATAAATTAATTAGGATTTGGATAGAACGTGTGTATACACATAGTATTATATGAGAATTAAATAATTACATACTTTATTTTTCAAGTTTAGATTTTATATAATAATTTTGTAGAATAAATTTTAGAGACTGTTATTTATTTTGAGAAAACATTTAATATATTGTCAGAGTGTCTTTACTTCAAAAAAAATTGAAACAAGCTAATATAGTACTACCTCCGTCTACTAGCTATGCAATTCATTAATGACGCTATAGGATAATATATCCCTGCAGATATAATACAGTTTTAATGCATTCGTAAGAATTTGGCAAAAAGGTACCATTTGCCATAGTTTTACAAATATTAATGATTTATTTTTTGGAAAAAAGGTAGATACAATATGATGTATCTTGTGGGATACACTATACTATCATAGGGTAAAGCAGATGGCAAAATGCCGAAATTTTGTAAAATAGGAGAAATCAAACAGGCAAAATGATGTCATTTTGATAAAAATGTTGATGCTACCATATACATTACATTTGATTAGGTTTTTAATCCAAGTAGGAGGTACATCTACTTTGTATCTATATCTAATTTTCATTTGTTTATTCAAACACTATAATACATCCAGAATGGTGAGATACATTTTTGTGCATTTTCAATGCCATGCTCCACTTTCATGAAAATAATTTTGCTGCAATTTCAATGCAATTCTAAATTCTCATGATAACATTCCATCATGACATACTTCTTCCATCACTCGCTTTGCTAGTTTGCTTTGTGGTTCTTAGGAGTAAAAGCAGTATAATTTTCTTCCCTCATCTGAGGTATCCTTAATTTTGATAAACAGATATATTATAACCTCATCACCTAGAAGCTTGAACTGGCTTGAGGCAGTTTAAAGTCAGGTGCAGCCACAACTTTTAGTTCATAAGGCACTCTGACAGTATTATAATTAAATGACAAATTCCAGAAAGATTTAAAAAGGAACTATATCAAATAGGTCGATTACGTGTTGAATCCAGGATAGAGCTACATCTATTTAACTAACATGCATAATATATATTCTCGACTGAACTGAACTCAACACAACTTTGCCTTTGATCCCAAACTTGTTGGGTTAGGCCATGTAATCTATATTCTGTTGTATTGCTTTTAAAGCTTTATCTATTGAATGTAAAATTAATTTTTGCTGCAATACTACAGTTTCCTGGAAACGTTTTTTTACTTTCTTCTTCACAAAGGGCTTCCCCCTTTATTTAATTTGCTTCCTAGACCTCAAGTCATGTTGTCTTTAGATAACAGAGATGTATAATTTCCGAGAGAGGTTATTTTTAATGACTAGTGTTAGTATATGTATCTAGAGTATCAGACTTAACTTTCTCTAATGACAAAACCTAGTGATTTCAATCCTAGTTAAAATTCCTCTCCTAAGGAGTTCTTTCACCATAACCTCCCTTGCGTCTTCTCTATGCTGTATGTCATTTTTCAGTTTCCAAATGCCCTGATATGTAGTATTACCTTTACCAGGAGATGACAATCATTGCCTAATTCTTGGGGGGGGGGGAGGGGAAGGGAAAGAATACCTCAACTATAATTTAATAAGAAACTTCCTTAATTTTTAGTCTGTTTTCTTTATTCTGTAACTTTGTTCCTCATTGATACTTATCTCCTTTTATCAACTGTTCTCTCCTACTTTTCTGAAACTTTAACAAAAATATCTACATTCTTTGTAGCTTCTGACAACTTCCAGTTTTGTAGGTATATAGTACTTAATAATCAAAGTATACGGTATAAGTTATTGCAGAGCCATAGGTCAGTTTTCGTAGGTGTTTTCTTCCTTAGGAAACTTAAGGAAATTTTGTCAAATGGAGCTTGAAAATCTGATTTGATACCATTAACAATTGAATTGCGTCATTACCTGTGTGCCTTCCACCTTGAGCTTTGGAAGAAAAAAACTTCATCATGCATTAAATGAAAATACAATCTGGGACTCTGTGCTACGGGTTTAAATATGCTCTTTGTAGGACCGACTTCCTTGGTGAGAGTTTCTGCCTGAGACTTTCAGATGTAATTGAGCGATAAAAAGGTGTAGTGTGATATCTATCTCATTGTAATTTGGAAGTTGATGTTGAGAGTTACCTTATTCTAAGTTTTCTGAATTCAAATAAAGTAGGTCGGCCTTTTCATTTTCATTCCCTTCGTATTGAAGGAAGTTCGGTAGACAGCCCATAAGTTTGGGGCTATGATTGTATAGTTGGTTTATACATATCCTTCCCGGTCGAGACAACATGTAAAATGACATTGCCATATATTGACAAAGTAATATGTCCATTTTATAAAAGGTCCATCCACAGAGGGATTATTACACGCCCACCTATAGTGTCTCATACTTGCCCAAAAGCCAAGACAATAAAACAAATAACCAACCAACCAAACAATGATGACAAGTGGTTCCGAAAATTTTATAATGTTAATATTTACAGGTTGATATGTTATGTGCTAGTTTTATATGAATACTCTTTCTCAGTAGCCCAACTTCATAATTAGCGTGAACGATTTGTTATGCTAAAGTTTAGAAATTTCACTGGTATGTTCTTCACTGCAGCTTGACAATTACGTAGTAAATGTTAGCAGTATTTTGTAAAAGTGAAGTTGCTGAACTGAAACTTTTATGATTTGGATTAACTGCTTTATCTATTGAAGTTTGCAGCCTAAAACAAACGGTTTTTGCCTCACCTTTCTGGCAATGGCTGGCTTCATGCTTTTCAGGGTAAATAGTAACAAGTATGTTGCTGCTGCTGCTTGATTATTTCCAAAAATGACACAGGACATTCTTCCGGACTTGCTTAACCGAAAACAAGGCTAATTCCTGCTGCCACTCTTACTAGTATACTTGTGCTGTTTATACTATCATTTATTTCTCGTTATATGTATATGATGATGCTGCCAAAAAATTGACTTTTTATTCTCGTGATCCGCGTGTAATTTGTATGTATATATGAAGTTTCTCTGCATCTTGATGGCATTGATATTGCCAGTAATATAAATAATAATATTCACTTCTGTGCATTCTCTTTCTCAGTTGGTCTGGTTAACTTTTACTTTATAGCAGCAGGACTCCGTCACCAATCGCTGTTTCTTTTTTAGATTGAATTGAATTCTTTACGATTTGCAGACTCTTAGTTGATATAATAATAAAACTAGATTACAGCTTACTATGATATATAGACGATAGAACTTAGATCAAGCCTTCACCTACACAGCGACTCCCCCTTCCAAGTTCCAACAGGGTTTAGTAGTAATAATTTTTAGTTCTTGCCGGGAGGGCCATATTGGCCATATCCTCCAACACCATCCCCGCCTGAACCTCCCCCAAATCCACCACCACTACCATAACCCGAACCCCCTCCACCTCCCCCACCACCTCCATCATTCCCATAACCTCCACCAGCTGATGAACCACCACCCCCACCTGAACCAGAACCACCACCCCCACCTGAACCATAACCACCACCATTCCCAATACCTCCACCCCCTCCCCTGCCGCCGCCACCACCACCACCACCACCATTCCCACCACCTATACCAACGCTGACCCCTGGAGTACAGGCTTCAACGCCTTTCCAATTTTTCATACAGTTACCAATACCCACACCAACCCCAACACCATTGCTGCCACCATTACCGTCACCCCCACCACCGCTGTCTCTTCCACCTGTACCGGGGCCGGCTCCATATCTACCTCCCTGTCCTCCCCCATAACCAGAACCTGATCCACTCCCACTCGCACTTCCATTTCCACTCCCACTCCCACCCGCACCATCCGTATACTGGTTTGGATACCAAGTATCCTTGCCAGCGGAAGCTGAAAACTTCCCTTCTCTAGTACCTTCAACACCTACATAACTGAAGAACCCCAAGTACAGAAAGAACAAGAAGAAAATGGAACTCCCAAAAACTACATTGTGTTTTCCCATGACCATTCTCTCAAAATTGCTAAATCACACAAACCCATACAAAAGAAAATAATCACTGGAGAAATTAAAAATTCAAGAGCTAGCTAGCAACTCAAAAGGGAAATCTCCCCTATAGTCTTGGGTGGTGGTGTTAGTGGCCGGTCTTACACTATTTATAGCGGAGGGAGGCGTTCGAGCAGACTGAATGCGTGGGATGCAGCTGAGGGCGTGCTGCCCAGTTCTGGTAGAAAGGACATGTTGCATGATCATGCAAAAGGTTGCATGCATATTTGGTGCATCTATGAGAAAGTATACGTCATTTTCTGCAGTTTATTGTTTAGATCATAAGCAATGACCAGTGTAGAATTGGAGAAGTTAACCATAATATTTACGTCTTACTTTGCCCTGAGGGGCTTACACTTCTTGCTAGAATAAAATGCATTTCACGGCCGGTTACTTATTGCCAATCTCACTTCATCACCTTGGGGTCCTAAGGTAGAGAAATACAAAGCATGCGGTATTAATGGCGTTTTCATACCAAGTGATTGTATCTTGTCGGCTGAAAAATCGATTGAACACAATCAAGCAACATATCATTTTCAAAAATAAATATTTATAAGAAAAAACGACTTCACCACCTTTAGGTAGAGAAGAAGAGGGGAAGAGGGATGCATACTCCAAGTAGGTTTAGGGGTAGTTTAGTATTTAGCCGTTGCTATTTTGTCGGCTGCAAGATTGATTGAAACAAAATCAAAAGATAAAAGAGTTTGAATATTTTATCAGATAAGTCTAATCTAGACAAGACTGGAGTCATTTGAAAATTAATGAATTTGCTGTAGAGTAGAAAAATGTCAAAAAGTCTCCAATTAGGACCAACTGTTTGAATAAGACGACCTGATTACTCCATCTTACCTGTATAATTATATATTCCCCCAACTTTTGGCATAATTCGCTTTTGGAATGTTATGCTGTCAATGCATCGAGGGACGGAGGTTTGGAGGTAACTATCCATTAATGAATTCAATTAATACAATTTTTAGGGAAGTGGTCTCTGCATTCTGCATTGATTTGTAAACGTGCTTACGCGCGCATACTAATTTTGTTATTTATAAAATATTATATTAATTTTAAAATTAGAGATATTTATCGATTATTTTAGTTAATTTATAAATCTAAATTAATATAAATTCTTTTAAGTGGATTAAGTCAACAAATTTAGTAATTAATAGTGTTTTATAAATTTCTGTTTAATTTCGATTAATTTCTAATAAGGCGTTTGACAATCCTCCACTAACTAGATTAGTTTGATATTCAATTCTGATTAATTTCTATTTATGTATGACTAATCTCCGATTATAAATTTTCTATATGCTAGACTATTTTTTCTATCGCTTAAAATCTTCTATAAGTTTATACATTATCAGATGTATAAACAGTAATTTGAGTGAAAAAAGTTGCTGAAGTGTGAAAAAAGAAGGCAGATCACGCCAAGGAATAATCAGTGACGGAACGCATGAAGAATATGGCAGTCAGTCACGAAAGCCTGAAGAGGACCCGACGAGATACAAGAAGATGAAAAGAGAGCAAATTATGGACTCCGGGTAATACTTCTCAGTTATGTTGCCGGAAGTATACCTTTGATCGATGCACTATTGTTGATATGGTTAGGCTTTTGAAAACCCGTGCTTATGCTTATAAGATGATTGTAATTTGTTAAATTTTCTAGTTTGTTTGTCTGATATACTAACATATATTATTGTTTTTTCAATTTTTAATTTTAATTTTAATTTTTTTTTTTTTTTTTGGAATGATCCAAATTAAATCAATAAGAAGGATTAATCGTACTCAAATTAAGGCTAGTGAACACCATAAATAAACCTGACCTACAGACATTTAACATATTCAAAAAGAAATTGCAGATTTAATTAGACAAATATTTAATATAAGAACACCAGAAAGAAAAGAAAAAAAGGAAGCAATCATTGACATCTCATACTCAAAATTCAACATATCTACCATTAGCAATAAGCAAATTAGTAGTAGACCATGTTCAGAGAATCATAATCTCACACAAGAGGAAAACAAGATCTCACATGAAAGTAGAACCTTCATGGAGAAAGTAAGCTACCAAACAAAGGGATAATGCAAACTCCCACACAAGGAATATCATAAAAAAAAAACATAATAAAATAAAAATTAAAGAACACGATAAGATCTAGGGGACGGTGTATCTAAAAAATCTGAACAAAAATTTTTTGAAGGCTAGATTTTTTATTTTTTTTGAGATGTAGAGAAGTAAATAACCTTTCAGACGTATCATGTGTATAATTTTATCAACTTTTTTTTGTATAATTTAGCATACCAAAAAATTAAAAAATGATAAACGAGTTCGGCCAAAATAACATCTCAACTAGACTTGATTAAGCTCAGTTAGGGTCATGAGTAGGTTATTTAGTTTTAAATAAAGACATAGAATCACGTTTAAAGGCCTCTAAATTTGATTCATTTAATCTTAAACAAATCTCACCTTAGTTCCTTTATCACTCCTCTTAAGAATAAGGCTCCCTACAGGCTCTTATGCCAGAATTGAATCCTATAGTAAAGTAAATTAGTTTTTGCAAATTCATGAGCATAGTATTCTTGTGCCCACCCGATATTGAATTCGGTTATTTTTTTCTTATCATTTGACCCGTAAATTTTCGTACAGCTTGAACTCGAACTTGTTGCTATTAAATTTTCGCAACAAATGCAGTGGAGGACTATTTCTGTTCAGTTAGATTCTCTGATCAAATCGGTAACTCCTAAATAGTACCGACCGAACTGAAATGGTATTAATATGGGAGTGATACGTTTACAGACAACATATATGGTCCAGGCATTTCATTACATAGTTTTCATCCATTAATAAGATGGTAGCATATCAAATACCGTCACTTCTCAAAAGATGCCTTTAAGTTCCATCTTAAGTATCAGAAAACATTTAAGTTAATTTTAAGAGTCTTAAATTTTTAATTGAGTTTCGAACATATAAAATTATTAATTTAATTGATTCTATCACACGTGATTAATCACGTACTAATAAAACAATTGTGGACACGTAATTTGAAATTCTAAATTTGAAACATATAACATTTACTTGTATTCAAAGATTTGCGAAACATTTTTATTAAGTCTATTGAAACAATACACCAATACTTGTGGTTAACTACATAATCAAATGCACAACTGCAAGAAACTGATATTAGCTGACTTAAGAAACATAAGTGAGCAACTATTATTAGTGGTGGGGTCATTCCAGCTACGTAGCTAACTAATTGATTGGGGAATCAGCTAAATTATTAGCCCTTACGATTTAAACAACTCAATCACCCTTCTATCTAATCAAAGTATCTCTTTCGTATGGCACTGATCACCTTATAGTTTCTTTTTAAAAATATTTAGTTTAGCTTACTTAGAATAAGTTATAGGCTGAATATAGTGTTTTCAACTAGTGTAAATAATATTTTTCTGATAGTTTATAATTTATTTAAACAAACAGATAAATTCTAAATTATTTTAAACTAAGTTTCGATAAACAAGACTATTGTATCAGTACTAGTATATCTTTAAAATCATTTTATCGACCATAATTATTGTCCTTACTCGCAATTTTTCCACAAATTAGTTGGCCTGAGACTTCCGGTGTGTCCATAACTAGAATAGGGGCTCGTTTGGTACAGCTTTTCAAACCGCGACTTGTAATTTTAATTTAATTTTAAGTTTTCGTTGAAATTAAATTTAACTGTAAACACAATTTTTTGAATTTAAATTTATTCTATCACAATTTATCAAATATGATATTTTACTGCGTTTAAGTGTCATATTCACTACCAAACGATATAATCTCTCACTACCAAACGAGCACTAGATTAGTGACCGGAAGTCGCTATCCTGTCTCGGTGTCCTAGTGGAACTCATTATTGGTGGTCCTTTAAAAAAAAAAAAAAAAAAAAAAAAAAAAAAACTTTTGCATTGTATTCTTTGTGGAATCGCAAACTATTTAAACCTTATGCAATTATTAGTTTGTTGAAAGAAACTGCTAAAAGAAGATAATCACTACGACGAGAAGGGCCCCATTTTAATATATTGAAGTTAATTTATAAAATACTAAAATTTAAATTATCTTAAATTTATTTAAATTTAAATCTGAATAATTTCTTTTAGACATGCTTAAAATATTAGGTATTATATTAGCTAAAATTAAATAAATCACATAAATTTTAATGATCCATAAATTCACTTTGAAAATAAATGACTATTTTCGTTAAATGAGCGTTGTATTTCAATATTGCACGAGTTGCTGACTAGGAAAGGCATCAATTATTTAGCCACAATAATACACCCTTGCTCACAAGTTACAACTATAGGCAAAGACACAATTTACTTTCCTTTTTTTTTTTTCTTGCCAAATAAATTAAGTATTGATTTAACTTATAGGTTTTACAATTTGACCCAGATTACCTAATCTTGTTTCCATGACTTCTTTTTTGATGGGCGATATAAGTAAAAATAAATTTTATTATCGACATCAATAATATATCAGTTCGAAGCCGGAAGCCCATTTCTAGTCGTCCAAGAAAGTACCAGTAATGCAAACGCGTATAATTATATCGACCAGAAATCAGAAATTAAGGAGATATCTTTAAGGTGTTCCCCTTTACAAAAAAGATCGTGGGGTGCAATCTGTAAAGATCTAAAGTCTTTTCTCGTGTCCAAGAAAAAGGCGAAAATATGTAGAGATAATGCCTTGTTTGGCAGGCTTCTTCCATTCAGGTCCATCCGATCTAATGAGTCTTGTCCACTAAGAATTACTTCTGTGTTTCCAAACATTAACATTCCAGCCAGTGAGGTTATAACCCCACAACTTGTTAAAATTATAAAGTGATCCTCAAGTCAATTATAACAAATGGTATATCCTAGTGCTCATGATACAGTAGCCTGATATGTGAATTGGGATGGCCTGCTACGTGTATATACTTGATGATACAATAGCAAATTCAAATTAAACAAGAGTTTTTTATCATGCTTTTAAAGGAGTGGAGCTCGAATTTTAGCTATACATGAAAAAGAAGATACTTTCCTAGGCCACATGCGTAATTTTACTGGCATCGGCGGCAGATTCATTTCTGATTTCTTTGCCAAACGAGTGGGTCCCATTCTTTCTTATGTCTTCATCAAGGCAGTTCTACAAAAGGCAACTATGTGGTTTCCCTAATCTCTCTCTCTACCTCGCTAGTTAGCACCTTTTTCATCCAACTCGTTTTAACAAAAACACTGCCAAAAAGCTTGTTTCAATTTTCACGTCTCTCCAACAAAGAAACTGGAGAGACAACATGAAGATTACCATAATGAAGCTCAGGCATGTTTCAGTGATTACACTACTAATATGTTACTATGCATATGCTATTGCAGAAGAGAAACTCATCCAAAAGAAAACTTACATAGTTCACATGGACAAGACCAATATGCCCTCGAGCTTCGCTGATGATCACCTCCAGTGGTACGATTCATCCGTACAATCAGTATCAAACTCTGCCAACATGATGTACACATACAACAGCGTTATCCACGGCTTCTCGACAAGGCTGAGCACTGATGAAGCCGAGTCACTCCAAGGTCAGCCTGGGGTCCTATTAGTCCAAGAAGAGACAATATATCATCTTCACACAACTCGAACACCAGAATTTCTAGGACTTGGTAAAAGTGAAGTGGTATATCCTGAGTCTAACGCCGTAAGTGAGGTTATCATCGGAGTGCTAGACACTGGTGTTTGGCCAGAGAGTAAAAGTTTCGACGATACTGGACTGGCTCCCATTCCCAGCAGCTGGAAAGGCGTGTGTGAGGTAGCCAAGAGCTTTTACTCATCAAACTGCAATAAAAAACTCATCGGGGCGAGATCTTTTTCTGATGGGTATGAAGCGGCTTACGGGCCAATCGATGAAACGGTGGAATCGAAGTCCCCGAGAGATGACGACGGCCATGGGACACACACCTCAACTACGGCAGCCGGTTCGGCTGTAACTAAAGCTAGCCTATTTGGTTATGCTGAGGGAACGGCACGTGGGATGGCAGGCCATGCTAGAATTGCTGTATACAAAGTTTGCTGGCTTGGCGGATGTTTCAGCAGTGACATACTAGCTGCAATGGACAAGGCTGTTGAAGATGGTGTGAATGTAATGTCATTATCAATAGGTGGCTCAGTCGCTGATTACTATAGAGATACAGTAGCAGTCGGAGCATTTAATGCCATGTCACGTGGAATCTTTGTGTCCTCTTCGGCTGGGAACGGTGGGCCCAGTTCTGGAAGTTTGTCAAATGTAGCACCATGGATAGCTACTGTCGGTGCTGGAACTTTGGACCGTGAATTTCCAGCCTACACTGTCCTCGGAAATGGGAAGAACTTTTCTGGGGCATCTCTTTACAGTGCAAAACCGTTATCGGGATCCTTACTTCCCTTGGTGCATGCCGGTAACGCCAGTAATACGACAAGTGGCAATTTCTGTATGGCTGACAGTTTAATTCCTGAAAAAGTTGCAGGAAAAATTGTTGTCTGTGATCGAGGGTTGAGCCCAAGGGTGCAAAAGGGTGTAGTGGTAAAAGATGCTGGTGGTGTAGGAATGATTTTAACAAATACAGAATCTTTTGGGGAAGAACTAGTTGCTGATGCTCATCTCCTACCTTCGGCAGCTGTGGGAAAGACAGCCGGAGATGCAATAAAGAATTATATATCTTCAGATTCTAATCCAATGGCCACAATTTCATCTGCAGACACCCGGTTGGGGATTCAACCATCACCAGTTGTGGCAGCATTCAGCTCTAGAGGCCCAAACCCAGTCACACCAGAGATACTAAAGCCCGATTTCATAGCTCCAGGTGTTAATATCATAGCTGGTTGGACCGACAAAGTTGGACCAAGTGGGTTAAAAGATGATTCCCGGCATGTGGACTTCAATATAGTTTCTGGCACATCAATGTCATGCCCACATGTAAGCGGGTTAGCGGCTCTAGTCAAGGCAGCCCATCCTGACTGGAGCCCTGCAGCTATAAGATCAGCACTTATGACAACAGCCTACAGCACATACAAGAACGGAGAAACCATACAAGATGTTGCAACTGGAATGCCATCAACACCCTTTGATCTTGGCTCTGGACATGTTCATCCAATATCTGCCCTTGATCCAGGACTTGTTTATGATGCAACTGTTGAGGATTACATAGACTTCCTCTGTGCCCTGAATTACAGTTCAAGTCTCATCAAGGCTATTACTAAAAATGATTTCACATGTGAGTCGACTAAGAAATATAGTGTAGGTGATCTTAATTACCCCTCTTTTGCTGTTCCTCTGCAGACCAGTATCCAAGGTGCCGGAAATAGTGCACCGACCATAGTGAAGTATACAAGGACTTTGACTAATGTGGGGTCCCCGGCAGCATATAAGGTTTCAGTGTCTTCAAAAACACGATCTGTGAATATAGTGGTTGAGCCGGAAACACTAGTTTTCAGCAAACAAAATGAGAAGAAAAGCTACGCCGTGACGTTCAGAGCTACTTCCATGCCATCCGGCACAACCAGCTTTGCACGTATAGAATGGTTGGGTGGAAATTACGTTGTCGGAAGCCCAATTGCATTTAGCTGGACATAATGAAGTAGCATTGCTTTAGACCAAGCCCTGTAAATTACCTGAAAGGTTCCATATTGCTCCTAGCTTTATTATATTGTTTCATGTATCAAGATTTTATCCTAAATTCTGCAAACCATGCAAGCAGATCTGATTGCAAGACCACTGTAAATTGTAAAATAAATGATGAAAAAGGAGTTGTTTGTACACTAATCTATTGAATCAACTGAAAAGCTAATAGAAAATGGATTTCTGATAGTTCTCACAAAAAAGGCTCATATGCTATATTTTATCTGTACCTACTTCTATAATTATCATAACTGAATAAAAATTATATTGAAGGCTTATTTTGCCAGGACATAAGTATCTACTAGGTTGCAACACATTCTTTTTCTGTATCTATAGCTACAGATTCTGACCACAACATCAGCACAAAAAAGTCAAATTTCATTAAAGCTGTAAGTTCGACAAACAGTATGGAATGCAAATAAGAATATCCAGTTCTTTTAAAGATAAAAACAAAAAAGAAAGCAAGGAAAAGCAAATACCAAAACAAATTCACAAGGACAATTCTACATAGTTTCTTCACCATCCACATACAACTTAACTGGATCATGAAAATTGTCACTAATCTGTCTGATGCTAATTTCACCATAATGCTGATAAAAAAATTCATAAATTTAGACGACATTCAGAATCCCGTATTGCCTGACAAACAGGGAGCTAACATGTATCTAACTAAACAGGGAGGTAAAATATATCTAGCTGCCAATATCGATTGTGTAGAATAACCTAAGCTCTGAATTTCTAATGAAACTGATGGTAAACAAGATGAAAAAAGGCAATACCTCTACAAAGTCCATTAAAAAATGAGTAGATTCCTTCAGGATTCAACTAATCAGATAGATGCTGGTGTACTCTCTCATGTCTTCATAATACTCCCAGAGTCCCAGAAGTGTCAAAAAAATCCTGAACAGATTGAACCAATAAATCCAAAGGATAATATCTGGCTGTTAGAACTATCCTGAATAAGAGATGCATTCACATTATAGTCAAATAAAAGAAAGGATTCAGTTACAATATGAAGCTTTCTTTAATTTGGTTTTGAAAAAAAAAAAAGAAAAAAAAAACAACGATTTGTCTTCTTTTAGCGAGTAACTGGAACATTTTTTATTTTTTTAAGAACCATTACTAGCCTGAGTTTATGCTACTGGTTTGGGAGCTTTAAAGAACATATTTACAATTATGAAGTATATACGATGTTTATGTCTGCAACCAGAACAATCAAGAGTTGATCCCAACAAACAGCTTTTTTCTTGAGCTTCCATTTCTGGTTTCTCATCAGCCATAGTCTCATTTATCAATTTTTTCTCTCCACCAAAAAATTATCATTTTGGTCCAAAATATAAAATAACATAATAAAAATTACATACTATTAAACTAAACATATATTAATTTACAGTTAGAAATAATGAATATATAAAAGAACGAAGATAAACACTATTGGGATGCTACTATTAAACTAAACCCACATTTTTTTACCCATAAAAAAGAAATAAATACTTCCTCGTTCCAATTTAATCGTCACATCCTTTTGAAAAAAAAAAATTCAAAATACTCTTCTAATATGATTCCAAAAATAGAGTTGGTTAATTAAATATGAATAAGGTTAAAAAAATATGATAAAAAAATATATTTAAAAAAATAATTAATAAATTAAAATAAACCAAAAAAAATTAAAATACATACTAAAATGAGACAGAAGGAGCACGTATCATTCATATTTTTTAAATGGTACTCTCTTACTGTGGATCAGAGGGGTACCAAAATGCAGACGCCGTTGTAATTGTTTAGGGACAATGAAATGTGATAGTTCAGATGAGGAAAAAACTAATAGCCAGTTTACACTGTAGTTGCGTAGCAATAACAAAATTAGCTGATTTACTAATTAGATGAGAGAGAGATTACATGTCAGAGGAGCAACGTGAACGAACTTGCGGCGAGGAGGAGCTCAAAGGCTTCTACATGACCGGAGTCCATGGAGAAGTCACCGTCAGAACTCATCGCCCGCTCGTTTGTTAGCACTGTTTCGCGAATCGAGACCCCAGAGCTTATCAAAGTTGGCCCGAAAGTAATGATTTTTTATTTCTATTTTAATCATGTAATTGATAATTTTTTTAATTTGTTTGATTTTAATTATTAAAATTAATTATAATTTATTTTTAAAAAT